>JACEFZ010018408.1:22500-57500 GCA_014155875.1 Cepaea nemoralis
AGTGTTTGTTCTGCTAAACTATAATTGTTTGTTCTGTTACATTACTATCTGAAGAGGCCTAAATTATAATTGTTTGTTCTGCTACATTAACTATCTGAAGAGGCGTAAACTATAATTGTTTGTTCTGCTAAACTATAATTGTTTGTTCTGCTAAACTATCTATCTGAAGAGGCCTAAACTATAATTGTTTGTTCTGCTAAACTATAATTGTTTGTTCTGCTACATTAACTATCTGAAGAGGCCTAAACTATAATTGTTTGTTCTGCTACATTAACTATCTGAAGAGGCGTAAACATAATTGTTTGTTCTGCTAAACTATTAATTGTTTGTTCTGCTAAACTATAATTGTTTGTTCTGTTACATTAACTATCTGAAGAGGCGTAAACTATAATTGTTTGTTCTGCTAAACTATATTGTTTGTTCTGCTAAACTATAATTGTTTGTTCTGTTACATAACTATCTGGAGAGGCCTAAACTATAATTGTTTGTTCTGCTAAACTATAATTGTTTGTTCTGCTAAACTATAATTGTTTGTTCTGTTACATTAACTATCTGGAGAGGCCTAAACTATAATTGTTTGTTCTGCTAAACTATAATTGTTTGTTCTGCTAAACTATAATTGTTTGTTCTGCTACATTAACTATCTGAAGAGGCTCAAACTATATTTTTTTGATCTGCTACATTAACTATATGTAAGAGGCCTCAACTATAATTGTTTGTTCTGCTACATAACTATCTGAAGAGGCTCAAACTATATTTGTTGTTCTGCTACACTAACTATCGAAGAGGCTCAACTATATTGTTGTTCTGATACATTAACTATCTGAAGAGGCTCAAACTATAATTGTTTGTTCTGCTACATTACTATACTGAAGAGGCTCAAACTATAATTGTTTGTTCTGATACATATACTATCTGAAGAGGCTCAACTATAATTGTTTGTTCTGATACATTAACTATCTGATGAGGCCTAAACTATAATTATTTGTTTCTGCTACACTATACTATCTGAAGAGGCTCAAACTATATTTGTTTGTTGCTGATAATTAACTATCTGAAGAGGCTCAAACTATAATTGTTTGTTCTGATACATTAACTATCTGAAGAGGCCTAAAATATAATTGTTTGTTCTGATATATTAACTATCTGAAGAGGCTAAACTATAATTGTTTGTTCTGCTACATTAACTATCTGAAGAGCCCAACTATAATTGTTTGTTCTGATACATTAACTATCTGAAGAGGCCCAAACTATAATTGTAGTCATTGTTTGGAGAGACTAAAATGCTTTTCTGTGGTGGTAGTAAGCATCAACTGCATCAACAAAGGAACTCCGTGGTGAATGGTCATGCCGAAACACAGCTGCGAGCGATTTGGAAGCAGTCCGCCTTGCGTTGGTTTTTATACAAAGATAAGAGTTCCGGTCTTTCAAAGAGCAATGACAAACTACTGAACATAAACTTGCTAATAATTAACAAACAATCAAAAATGCTTGGAATGATTACCACGTCCTATAAATGATATGTAACTAACTTTGTTGAGTATCATTGTTGAAGGAAAAGGCGGAGTGTAATAACGGTATTGCCTGTTCAATTCTTAACCCCTTTTAAAGTTCGTTCGTTGGCTCTGTGTAGTTGATTCACGTCTGAGTCCACATTAAACCCAAACAACTAAAATAGTGTTTGCTGTCACTCATGTTGAGCTCAAAGTGTTTGCTGTCACTCATGTTGAGCTCAAGTGTTTGCTGTCACTCATGTTGAGCTCAAGTGTTTGCTGTCACTCATGTTGAGCTCAAGTGTTTGCTGTCACTCATGTTGAGCTCAAGTGTTTGCTGTCACTCATGTTGAGCTCAAGTGTTTGCTGTCACTCATGTTGAGCTCAAGTGTTTGCTGTCACTCATGTTGAGCTCAAGTGTTTGCTGTCACTCATGTTGAGCTCAAAGTGTTTGCTGTCACTCATGTTGAGCTCAAGTGTTTGCTGTCACTCATGTTGAGCTCAAGTGTTTGCTGTCACTCATGTTGAGCTCAAGTGTTTGCTGTCACTCATGTTGAGCTCAAGTGTTTGCTGTCACTTGTGTTGAGCTCAAGTGTTTGCTGTCACTCATGTTGAGCTCAAGTGTTTGCTGTCACTCATGTTGAGCTCAAAGTGTTTGCTGTCACTCATGTTGAGCTCAAGTGTTTGCTGTCACTCATGTTGAGCTCAAGTGTTTGCTGTCACTCATGTTGAGCTCAAGTGTTTGCTGTCACTCATGTTGAGCTCAAGTGTTTGCTGTCACTCATGTTGAGCTCAAGTGTTTGCTGTCACTCATGTTGAGCTCAAGTGTTTGCTGTCACTCATGTTGAGCTCAAGTGTTTGCTGTCACTCATGTTGAGCTCAAGTGTTTGCTGTCACTCATGTTGAGCTCAAGTGTTTGCTGTCACTCATGTTGAGCTCAAGTGTTTGCTGTCACTCATGTTGAGCTCAAGTGTTTGCTGTCACTCATGTTGAGCTCAAGTGTTTGCTGTCACTCATGTTGAGCTCAAGTGTTTGCTGTCACTCATGTTGAGCTCAAGTGTTTGCTGTCACTCATGTTGAGCTCAAGTGTTTGCTGTCACTCATGTTGAGCTCAAGTGTTTGCTGTCACTCATGTTGAGCTCAAGTGTTTGCTGTCACTCATGTTGAGCTCAAGTGTTTGCTGTCACTCATGTTGAGCTCAAGTGTTTGCTGTCACTCATGTTGAGCTCAAGTGTTTGCTGTCACTCATGTTGAGCTCAAGTGTTTGCTGTCACTCATGTTGAGCTCAAGTGTTTGCTGTCACTCATGTTGAGCTCAAGTGTTTGCTGTCACTCATGTTGAGCTCAAGTGTTTGCTGTCACTCATGTTGAGCTCAAGTGTTTGCTGTCACTCATGTTGAGCTCAAGTGTTTGCTGTCACTCATGTTGAGCTCAAGTGTTTGCTGTCACTCATGTTGAGCTCAAGTGTTTGCTGTCACTCATGTTGAGCTCAAGTGTTTGCTGTCACTCATGTTGAGCTCAAGTGTTTGCTGTCACTCATGTTGAGCTCAAGTGTTTGCTGTCACTCATGTTGAGCTCAAGTGTTTGCTGTCACTCATGTTGAGCTCAAGTGTTTGCTGTCACTCATGTTGAGCTCAAGTGTTTGCTGTCACTCATGTTGAGCTCAAGTGTTTGCTGTCACTCATGTTGAGCTCAAGTGTTTGCTGTCACTCATGTTGAGCTCAAGTGTTTGCTGTCACTCATGTTGAGCTCAAGTGTTTGCTGTCACTCATGTTGAGCTCAAGTGTTTGCTGTCACTCATGTTGAGCTCAAGTGTTTGCTGTCACTCATGTTGAGCTCAAGTGTTTGCTGTCACTCATGTTGAGCTCAAGTGTTTGCTGTCACTCATGTTGAGCTCAAGTGTTTGCTGTCACTCATGTTGAGCTCAAGTGTTTGCTGTCACTCATGTTGAGCTCAAGTGTTTGCTGTCACTCATGTTGAGCTCAAAGTGTTTGCTGTCACTCATGTTGAGCTCAAGTGTTTGCTGTCACTCATGTTGAGCTCAAGTGTTTGCTGTCACTCATGTTGAGCTCAAGTGTTTGCTGTCACTCATGTTGAGCTCAAGTGTTTGCTGTCACTCATGTTGAGCTCAAGTGTTTGCTGTCACTCATGTTGAGCTCAAGTGTTTGCTGTCACTCATGTTGAGCTCAAGTGTTTGCTGTCACTCATGTTGAGCTCAAGTGTTTGCTGTCACTCATGTTGAGCTCAAGTGTTTGCTGTCACTCATGTTGAGCTCAAGTGTTTGCTGTCACTCATGTTGAGCTCAAGTGTTTGCTGTCACTCATGTTGAGCTCAAGTGTTTGCTGTCACTCATGTTGAGCTCAAGTGAAGTGATTATTTCTAGTGCACCGGATTGATTTTTGCGTGCAGATTATCTTTCCCTCTTGCCAGTGTGCCTCGCCATCAGGCCAACCCACTCCGACTTCTTAGGTACTTGTAATTTACGACCCCAAGTCAAGGGCGAGAAGCCAACATTTTAGTCCAACTGACCGGTGTAGGGGTTGAAGTTGCTATCCCGGAATTAGCCTACCAGAAGTTTAAGCGCAAACGCTAGTATCTATTCGGCCATGCTGACCATCACAGCTATGGTCTTACAGACAGAGGGTTCAACACATTGTGCCACATGTATTGAAAGGCGGAAGATTAAATGGTTCGGCCATCTGGTTAGAGTGAAATACAATCAACTACCAGCACTGAGGTAGGCTTGGCCGGATGGATACGAGCATTCTCTCGTAAACTTCCGGTGTGCTGATGCACATGTATGGACTTCGGCTGAGCTCAGTGTGACCGAACAAACAAACAACAACAACAACAATAACAAAATATCAGCACTGGCGCTACATCAAAGATCTGATACGGCAGCAAGAATATGCATGTGGATAAAATGAATTAACGATATCAAAGACAGAATACAATCACACCTAATGATACTATCATGTGCCACTCATCGGGCACTGGAACAGCAACTATTCCTCCCCACGACGCTTGACAACAACAGTTGAAGATAATGATGATGATTAAGAACTATAATCTGCCCCACGCGTGTACCAACATTTAGCAACAACACGAACGTCTAAATTTAGCCATTTTGTAGCGTCGTATATCAGGGGTTCTTCGACTTCAGAATTCGAAAGATTATTCATTCGAACATCCTTAGTTGTACGCAATAGCACGCTTGATTGAATCTCTCTAGCCATAAACATCTGTTATTTCTGCCTTCTGTACAGAAAATTAATTTACCAGATGTCGAAAGCCACAAATAGCTCTTTCCCCCCAAACGTCATCATTATTTGTGTTCTCATCCATATAATTTATTGATCATTAGGCATTCCCATAATTTACCAGCTGGCTATGTTCGGCTCAGAAAATTGATACAAACATGTCTGCAAATGATAAGTGTATGGTAATTGGTAATTTATAACTATGAGTTTTTATATTTTTAGCTTATAAAATGTAGAATAGTTTTATAATAATAATGTATGATCGACATTTTGTTTCTATGATATCTTTAATTGCCGTGTTTGTTCTAAATACGGTATGTGTCAACACTGAGTAGACGTTAAACGATGCCGAACAGATAAGAGCGCTTGTTCTTAAGCCTCCAGTGTGCTAATGGCAGGGTAGGGGGGTTCAATCCCAACACCGGCATTAAGTTGGACTTGAACGATGTCTTCTTGTTCTGAAAAGCAACGGCAAATTACTGAAAATAAAATTGGTTGTAAAAAAAACCTGGGTTTGATTGCAACAACCTGCAAAGATATACAACATTTACGCACTGGGTAGTTTATTTTGCGTTTAATTTTCAATAACAGGATTTTTTTAACGATGAGAGGATGGATAATTATTATTATTATTATTATTATTATTATTATTATTATTATTATTATTATTATTATTATTATTATTATTATTATTACGAGGGTAAGTTAATAAGTAAGTCACAACTGGCTGTAGAAAAATAAATAACTACGATAACAACTTGAAACCAGTTTAATTTTATTCATATGTTGTCCCTTTATTTCTCACCATAATTTCCACCAACATTGATGCACTTATCCCATCGTTTTATCAGTCCTCCCAAACCGACTGCATAGAAATGTGTGCCTTGTTGTCATTTACCTGCCATCCCACAGAACTGTGTGACTTACATATTGACTCGCCCTCGTAATGTTTTCTACCCAACTATGCACCGCTTTGCCGGCTTCCTGGCCTAGAGGTTAGCGACTTTTCTCCGTAATCTCGTATACTCTCGTAAGTAACATGACGATGGTGAGAATCAGCAGTGGTTCGAATCGCGTCGGTAACTTACGGGGTATGTGAGCCGGCCCCTCAGAAAGCAATGGCAAACTACTGAGCGTAATCTTGCCAAGAAATCAACAATCAGCGGAAAGATGCTGAAGTTGACAGCGATGTCCTGTAAAGGATATGCAAAACATTTTTGTCATGCACCGCTTTACGGGAAATCGCTAGGGGCTAAGTCCATTGAAAACCTACCTTGGCGGGAGACATTTCGCGAGTGACACCGAAGTTAAATGTGAAGTGAAAACGTGGTTTAGAAAACAAAGCACGCAGTACTATGCAGCCAGTTTGGGAGGACTGATACACCGATGGGATAAGTGCATCAATGTTGGTGGAAATTATGTTGAGAAATAAAGGTGACAATGTGTGTATAAAACTAAACTGCTTTCAAGTTGTTATCATAGTTAGTTATTTGTCTACATCCATTTGTGACTTACTTATTAACTTACCGTTGTATTATTGATATTATTAGCATTATTATAAACTGAGGATATGCAGCAAAATACGCCTGGCAGTAAATAGAGCAACATATTGTTGGCGGCTTCTGTGTTTCAAACATTATTATCACCATCAGCATCATCCTCAGTATCATCATCATTATCATGATAATCATCATCATTATAATCAGCATCACCCTCAACATCATCATCACCATAATCACCATAATTATCATCATCAATATTATCATCATCATCATCATCATCATCATCATCATCATCTTCATCATCATCATCATCATCATCAACATCATCAACCTCATCATCAGCATCACAATCATCACCATCATCATCAACATCATCATCATCATTACCATTAACATTATCATCATCAACGTCATCATCATTATCATCATTATTAATATCATCAATCAACATCATCATCATCACCATCATCAACATTAATATCATAATTATCTTCATCATTATTAATAGCATCATCATTATCATTATCTTCATCATCACCATCACTATTATCAACATCATCATCATCATCATCATCATCATTAACATCAACATCATCTTCATAATCATCATCTTCATCATTATTAACATCATCATCATTATCCTTATCATCAATATCATGATCATCACCAACATCATCATCATTATCATTATCATCATCGTCATCCTCAACATCATCATTATTTTCATTATTCTCATCATCGCCATCATCATCAACATCTTCATCATTTCGCCTGTTAACACTATCCTCAAAAAATTACACCAGACAGAATTAAACCCTGGACTAACTCCCACTGATATGATTACCCCAACAGAAGCTTCACAACCACCGCTAAAGGAGTCATCAATGCCGGCGACATCGTCAGGAAGACCAGCATCAACAGCTTCATGTCCTCGGGCAACGCCGTCACCTGCGACGAGCGGAGGAAATCCTGTGTGCCGTCATGTCCACCAGAAAGTGAGTAGCATATGTCGGTTGTCTGTCCATAGCTAGGGTGGTTAGTAGTCCCAGTTGGAGTTGTGGGACAGTGAGTAGCATATTTCGGTTGTCTGTTCATAGCTTGAGTGGTTAGTAGTTCAAGTTCGAGTTAGGGTCAGTGAGAACGAAAGAACCAACTTTATATTCAAAGGGTCACAAATTGGACATGCAGACCCGTCTTACTTTCAGTCCTTTTCCTTTCAACCACTCATCTTTCATACATCAAATATCTATTGTGCATGTTACATTCACATAGGGAAAGGGGAGTCAAGTTATCGCAAGGGGATACTCCAGGTCAAATGTCCAGCTGATCCCACGTGATATACGAGTTTCCATTAAATAAACTGCCGCTGTTTATTGGATTTACAGCCAGTTTCATGAGCCGGCTCTGTGGCAAAGGGATTACGGACGCAGTTTGTAATCCCACATACAGCGTTAGAAACACAGCTGCGTGCGATTTTGCAGCAGACGGCCTTGAGTTGATTTTTATAAAATGGCATGAGTTCCGGTCGTTAAGAAAGCAATGACAAACTACTGAACGCAAACTTACCCAGGAACCACAAGCAGCGAAATAAATGCTGGCGTTGACTGCTACGTCCTTAAAGGATATACAACTGACTTTACATGAGATGGATTTACAGTCTGTTTTCATTGCGACGGCGGCGTCCAGCTGCCTGGGGGACAAACAGCGCACACATGTCGTGTGTAACGGACTAACTGCGCATGCTGACAATTGTGAAGACAGGTATGCTTCGTGCATTGTTGTATGCTTCACGTAAAAATTAAACAAGAACAATGAAAGATGGGAAGCATCCGTGGGATCTTGTCCCCATGGCATGCTGGTGTGGTGGGAAATGAGTAGGTGGACAGATTGGCTGGGTCTGCACCGTTGGGTCGGGTATGCTGTATGATAAGGGACCTTTTTTTTTGGGGGGGGGGGGGGGGGGGAGATGATGTGTATAGTTTGGAAGAACAGATACACTATAATGCCTAGAGAGAATGGTGAGACAGGGAGAGACTAGTGAGAAGATCTGTCCGACACTCGGGAATCCGAGGAAAGGCCAGACTGACACATAATCAGATAACAGCTGGTGCCATTAGTTTTCATTAGTTGAAGTTGATGACGGTGCGAATGTGGAAAAAGAGAGAGAGACACACACACATACGCACACACACACACACACACACACACACACACACACACACACACACACACACACACAACACACACACCTACAGTGAGAGAAAGAGAGAGAACGAACGAATAAACTTTATTTTCAAAGGGTTAAGAAATTGGGCATGCAGGCCCGTCTGGTATTCTACCCTTCATATCTCTCTATGCTCATAGAGAGAGAGAGAGAGAGAGAGAGAGAGAGAGGAGAGAGAGGGAGAGAGAGTGAGAGAAAGAGACAGACAGAGAGAGGAGAGAGAGTGAGAGAGACAGAGAGAGAGAGAGAGAGAGAGAGAGAGAGAGAGAGAGAGAGAGAGAGAGAGAGAGAGAGAGAGAGAACGAACGAACGAACGAACAAACTTTATTTTCAAAGGGTTAAGAATTGGGCACGCAGGCCCGTCTAACATTCTGCCCTTCTATCACTCTCTTTCATACATTATTTCATTCACACATCATTCAAGGCTAACAGAGAACAGCAACAATATAAAAGATATGCATTATAAAGGCATGGGCAAAATGCAAACATCAAAACTACACGACACAGTAATATTAGATAATGGTCTGACACTTGTTATTAGCCATGTGGAATATACTGGCCTACAAAAAGGTGATTGGCTGTTATACTAGGGTTTTGTTATTATTATTATTATCTCAATTATTAAGGGGGAAGATAATCCGTATTGAGATAGTGTTCGAATAATTTGCGATTATATGAATAGGGATTGGTGATGTCTTTGATTTCTTGTGGAAGATTGTTCCACAGCTGAGATGCAGAGTACGTTAAACTTGTTTTGTATAAGTCAATCCTAGGCTTCGGAATGTGTAGTATATTTAAACGTTTACTGTGTCTAGCATTATATTTAAACAAAGGCCAAAGGTAATTTGGGGCATTCCGATGCAGGATTTTGTGAATTAGTTTAGCTTTATTGAAAAGCAGGCGTTTGCGGAATGGTAGTAACTGAAGGCGTTTATACAGGCTAGGATTGTCAGATAAATGTTTGCTATAAATTAGACTCATGGCCCGTTTCTGGAGTGAGTAAAGTCGCTTGGTGTTTGAATTAGAACAACCGTCCCAGATTGTAGAGCAGTAGTCAAAGTGTGTCTGTATATGAGAAGTATAGAATAGTTTCCTTGTGTCCTCATCAAGGAAGTTTTTAATCTTGGCGAGTTGATAGACTTTTTTCGCTGTTTGTTTAATGAGCGCTTGAACATTGGAATTAAAGGTTAGGTTTCTATCAATGATTAGGCCCAATGTTTTGTGCTCAGTTACACTTTCTACTGGCATGTTATCGATGTGAAGTTGAAGTGATGTGTGTGGGCTTAGAGTTTGAAGTCTTTGTCTGGTTGTTAATAACATTGCTTTTGTTTTAGTGATGTTAATTTGCATACGGTTTGAATAGCTCCATTTAACTACATTATTTAATTCTTGTTGTAAAGACGACTCCAGTAAAATACAGTTTTCAGCGTTTGTGTACACCGTACAGTCATCTGCAAATAGATCGCAGGCCGACGAAAGATGCAAAGGTAGATCGTTAATATATATGGCAAATAATAGAGGGCCAAGAATAGAGCCTTGCGGTACTCCAATATTGAAGGTAGTGGTTTGAGACAGAGATTTATTGTGTGATACTACTTGCTTTCTGTTTGATAGAAAAGATGATATTAGAGTGACTACATTAAGGCCAATTTTCATTGTCTCGAGATTTTTAATTAAAATAACATGGTCTATCATATCAAATGCTTTCTTGAAATCAATAAACACAGTTCCACATAGACTGTTGTTGTTTATATTCTGGTGCCAATTTTCTATCATGTTTGTTAGGGCCGTATGGCAAGAATATTTTGGTCGAAATCCTGATTGGCTGTCAACAATAAGCTTGTTGCGAACTAGATACTGTAATGTTACTTTATGGATGTGTTTTTCTAGTGGCTTAGATAATGATGATAGTAAGGAAATGGGTCTGTAATTGTTCGGGAGACCATTGTCCAATGAACCAGATTTAAGAAGAGGGTACACTTTAGCGATTTTGAGAGCTGATGGAAAGTGGCCTTTGGTGAGACACTGATTATATACATAGGTTAGTGATGTACAAATCACTGGCGCAGCACAACGGAGAATCCGGTTGCTGATTCCATCTAACCCAGATGAGGTTGTGTTTTTAGGTTACTGAGGTAAGTGAATACTTCAGTGATTGTCATTAGCGGTATGTCGGAAAGAATATCGCGGGAGCATCTATTCTCGCAAAACGATGACAATAAAGATAAGTTGCAAGGAGAATTAGGTATTGAAGCCTTCAACTGGTCTATGTCAGTTTGAAAAAAATTACTGAATTGGTCGCATGTAATATGATTTGATGGTAAAGAATTTCGGAAGTTATACTTGTTTGTCAAGGTGTTAATTGCCTTCCATATATCCTTACTATTTGTTTTATCCATTACTAAGTTCTTAAAGTAATTTTTCTTTTCCCGTCGTATGCTATATTGAACTTTGTTTCTAAGAGTACGGTATGCACTGAGATCCCGCTTTTTATGTGCTTTATCTCTGTCTCTCATAATTTCAAGTATTTCCTGGGTGATTCAAGGTGGCTTGACGTGGTGTTTTACTCGAACTTCCTTGACTGGCACATGTCTATCAAAAACATCAATAAAGGTTTTCATCTAGAATTCCAGAGCATCATCCGGGTCAGGAAGCTGATAAACATTGTCTAGAGGTGAACTGAGCAAGTCCTGTAAAAATGCGTTTTGGTTGAAATTTTTGTAACTTCTATATTTTACACTTATGTGTTTATGTTTAGGAGTTTTAATTCCTTTTTTAGACCACGTGCAGCATATTGGGTAGTGATCGCTCATTGCACAATTTGGTACGGTGCATTCTACGATGTTGTCTGAGCAAGTTACATAAATGTGATCTATGACTGTTGAAGATGACTTTGTTACTCTAGTAGCTTGTTGTACTATTTGTTGGAAATTGTATGATGCAATTATATTTCCCCATATTATGTTGGATTTGTTGGTGTCAATGTTAAAGTCTCCGAGTAGTATAATTTCCTTCCCAGAAGCGAAAACCACATCCATCATGGTAGTGAAGTTTTCGTACCAGACGTGTCCAGCACTGGGATTTCTATAAAGGTAGCCAATTATAAGAGGTGTGCGGTTTTGAAGTTTTAGCTCTAGTCAGATACATTCTATTTCGTAAGTTTCAAAGTCTAGCCTACGGTGAGCATTTAGTAAATTAGAAACATAGGTTATTATGCCTGTCTCTTGTTTCCTACAGGGATCCCTTCTAAAAACTTTGTACCCTTTAATAGAGATGTCCTCATCTGAAATTGTATCATTAAGCCTACTTTCACTAAGGCCGAATAAATGAAAATTTTGATTAAGAATAGAAGATAACTCTGGTAGCTTGTTAAATAAGCTGCAAATGTGTCCAAGGCGTATTCCTGACTTATTGAGCCAGTGTTGCCACTTCTCAGACATTTCATCCATGAAGAAAGTGTAAATTCGTCAAAGTTAAGCTAAAATACAAGATCATAAAACAAAATCACAATTACATTAACTTACAAAATATCAGTAATACAAATCAATAAGTAAATGACAATATTATAACGATATAACTAATTAGACCAACGAATATAATGCAAACAAGGAACAAAACGGATTAAAGAACATACAACAAATAATTAACTTGAGAGAGAGAGAGAGAGAGAGAGAGAGAGAGAGAGAGAGAGAGAGAGAGAGAGAGAGAGAGAGAGGAGAGAGAGAGAGACAGAGAGAGAGAGAGAGAGGAGAGAGAGTGAGAGAGAGACAGAGACAGAGAGAGAGAGAGAGAGAGAGAGAGAGAGAGAGAGAGAGAGAGAGAGAGAGAGAGAGAGAGAGAGAGAGAGAGAGAGAGACTAATGCTGAGTGTTTGGTTAGCTGTGAGTTGTGGATTTCTTTCGAAATGTTTTTTGTTTTAGTTCGCCTGTCAGTTTTCCACCACACCAGCGTGTCCAGTGGAATAGGTCCAACGGATGCTCCCGATCTTTGGGTTGCTTTGTGGTTTTTAATCGAAGCATGCGCTCTGAACAAATCAAGTCAGTCTTCACCTTCTCGGCATGCTCTATATGTGACCTCTTATTTAATTTTCCCCCTATATCCCATTTACAGGACATCGCTGTCAACACCAGCACTTTACTGTTCAGTTTATGTTCAGTAGTTTGCCATTACTTTCTGAACGACCGGCTCCTATAAAAAACACGTTAAAACCCAGCGCAACGCGGTCTGCTGCCAAATCGGTCACAGCTGTGTTTCGAACGCGGGTAAGTGGGCTTACTAATCGCGATCGCGTCCACAAGCTCTTAACCACGGAGATCTTATTTAATACTTGACACAATAACTGCAGCCGTTGCCTGGGGACAACCTTCACCTTTACGTGCCTTGTCAATAATAGTGGGCGGTCATGTTTCGCCATCTCACACGATCACCAGAGTCGTGGATCAGCTCTGTGTTCTTGTCGCGACAATACCACGTGGCCAAGCCATCCAGATATTGACTTCACTGCCTATCCCTTGGTCTCTCCCCCTCAATCTTGTCAGATGAGTCTGTGTCTCATTGTCTCTTTTTTCGTTCACTCGTTTTGAACTCAAGCGTAGTCCATACACGTGCACGTATGGTGTACTAGACTGATTTTTGTGTGCGGATTCGTTTTCCTTTTTACCGGTGTTGTCTCATTTATTTCTTCTCATAACGTGCCCAACCAATCTTGACACCCTCAACACACCAACTATCCATTCCAACATTCCACAGACACACAAAGAGACGTTGCCGCGGCCGACAGACAACGGACATCCAGCCTGGCGTCCAGTGACAGCTCGACCAGTTCCGGGTCACCGCCACGCATCACCACGTCTTCGCAACCACGCTCTGGCCCTGCTGGATCTTCCTACTTCCGGTAAGATGGTTGGCACATATTGGACTCCCAACAAAGTACTACAACGATTGACTGTGACACAACTACAATCTTCCTCGAGTTCTACTACTGCTGCTGCTGCTGCTGCTACTACTACTACTACTACTACTACTACTACTACTACTACTACTACTACTACTACTACTACTACTACCACCACCACCACCACCACTACCACCACCACCACCACCGCCGCAGATGCTGCTGCCGCCGTCACTACTACTACTACTACTACTACTACTACTACTACTACTACTACTACTACTACTACTACTACTACTACTACTACTACTACTACTACTACTACTACTACTACTACTTTACAAGAACAAGGTAGTAGCATATCCTTTACAGGAAGTTGCAATCAACTCCAGAATTGTTTGGATGTTCGTGATTTCTAGGCAAATGAATTTTAAGTAGTTTGCCTTTGCTTTCTGAACCACTGGGACTCATACCATTATAGGGAAGCCAGCACTTCCATATCACCCGCACCTGTTTTGAATGCGATATGCGGGATAATAAATTGCGTCCGTAACCCGTACTACTACTACTGCTACTTCTAATAAAACTAATACAGCTACTACTTGTTTCTCTACAGAAAGAAGGGAAAGAAAGAAAGAAAGAAAGAAAGAAAGAAAGAAAGAAAGAAAGACAGAAAGACAGAAAGACAGAAAGACAGAAAGACAGAAAGACAGAAAGACAGAAAGAAAGAAAGGTTATTGCAAAAGAAGGAAAGAAATAATGACATTAAATGACAGACAGACAGACAGACAGACAGACAGACAGACAGACAGACAGACAGACAGACAGAGAAAGAAAGAAAGAAAGAAAGAAAGAAAGAAAGAAAGAAAGAAAGAAAGAAAGAAAGAAAGAAAGAAAGAAAAGAAAGAAAGAAAGAGCTATCACAGAACAGTTAATCCTACATTTTCAGAGTGGTCATCCAGGCGACGAGGGACGTGGGCAAGACGTCCTTGACCCGACAGTTCAGCAGTTCTGAATACATGGGGACATATGACGTCACATCCGGTAAGTCTCCCTATAGGAGTGTGATGTCAGTTTCGTTAGATTTTACTGCCAGTCGGACAGGCGAGGCGATCATGTTTCCTGCAACTTGCATCTCATAAGGAAAAGATTAGCAACGTCCCATAGCAGATTTTGCGTGTGGGATGTCAAGTGTTAGTCCGTTGTATATTCTAAGCAGCGTGGTATGTTGTGGGGTGGCTGGTTCCTCTCCTCCTTCCCGTAAAATGTGCATGTACGTGTTTTAATAAGAATAGATCAACCACTCAGCCGTAACAAAAATAAACTTTTATGACGCTTTTACTCACCTGATGACGACCTGGGCCTATGGTGCCACACCCATATTGTTATAGTCCAGTGGGCAATCGGTGGGTGATGTTGTCAAATATCACTTAGGCCGCTTTTATTCTCACATTTCCCAGTAACCATTATATTCCGGGTCAACCTTCTAACCGAGGTCAGTTTTTAACATCCGCAAATATGTGGATTTACACAATGATTCTTTGAATCATCTACAAATCGTGGCTGTGATGTTTCTTTCTTTAAATCAATCTACAAATCGTGTGTATTGTTTCTTTCTTTGAATTATCTACACATCGTGTTGTAATGGTTTCTTTCTTTGAATCATCTACAAATCGTGCTGTGTTATTTCTTTCTTTGAATCATTCTACAAATCGTGTTGTAACTGTTTCTTCTTTGAATCATCTACACATCGTGCTGTACTATTTCTTTCTTTGAATCATCTACAAATCGTGCTGTGTTATTTCTTTCTTTGAATCATCTACAAATAATGTTGTACTGTTTCTTTCTTTGAATCATCTACACATCGTGCTGTACTATTTCTTTCTTTGGAATCATCTACACATCGTGTTGTAATGGTTTCTTTCTTTGAATCATCTACAAATCGTGCTGTGTTATTTCTTTCTTTCAATCATCTACAAATCGTGTTGTACTGTTTCTTTCTTCGAATCATGGTACACATCGTGCTGTACTATTTCTTTCTTTGAATCATCTACACATCGTGCTGGTATTATTTCTTTCTTTGAATCATCTACAAATCGTGCTGTGTTATTTCTTTCTTTGAATCATCTACAAATCGTGTTGTCTTATTTCTTTCTTTGAATCATCTACAAATCGTGTTGTGTTATTTCTTTCTTTGATTCATCTACAAATCGTGTTGTGTTATTTCTTTCTTTGAATCATCTACAAATCGTGTTGTGTTATTTCTTTCTTTGAATCATCTACAAATCGTGTTGTGTTATTTCTTTCTTTGAATCATCTACAAATCGTGTTGTGTTATTTTCTTTCTTGATCATATACAAATTCGTATTGTACTGTTTCTTTCTTTGAATCATCTACACATCGTGCTGTACTATTTCTTTCTTTGAATCATCTGCGAAATCGTGCTGTAGTGTGTGTTTTTTTTCTTTTCTTTGAATCATCTACAAGTTAGTTAGTTAGTTAGTTAGTCGACAGATCATCCTCGTTGCACATCGAACCATTCAGTCCATAAGTGCTCGGATCCCCTCCTCAGCAAATCCCGCATCTACAAATCGTGTTATACTGTCTCTTTATCATCATCATCATTATCATCATCAAGTACCATGCCAGCGTAGGCGTTCATGTCTCTCCACAGATCTCGGTGTTCTGGATCTACTCTGCTGATGATATTCCCCTATGCCACCGTCTCAATCCATCCAGCATCATTTCTCTTGTTCGGCCAGTTTCTCTTCCCCTCGATGTTTCCAGTCGGCACTATGTCCTCTAGTACCTCTTTTCTCATCACATGACTACGTGGAGGGTCCCAAATAGCCCTGTCACAATATTTCAAAATTGTTCTCTTTATAGCCCTGGCTGGGATAGGTCTTTACCTGCCAACCCTCCTCCGTTTTCCCGGACTCACTGTCACTCTTTCTTTCGACCTAAGGACCTATTTCCTGCAATGTTCTTCTGGCTGATCCCTATATATAACACAGTGATCGTTGGAATAAACTAAAACTTGATTTATTAAATCAATAAAGGACAGCACAGAAAAAAACCAAGGTAGGTAAACACAGAAAGTTCTAAACAGACACCACACAGATAAGTTCAGGCACATAGCCTCAAGTAGCCATAGTCACAGACCCAGCTTCAAATACTGTCCGATCTGTCCATATACGTCCTCACCCTGTGTGCTGGAAGCTCCTTCCTCCCCGGTACTTGGGTGTAAGTTCCACAGGCTTCTGTAGAATCAAATCCACTGGTTGTTGAGGAATTGTTCATGGACTTAACCTATATAGGTGTCTTTCCATGTCCGAACAAATGGGTATGCCTGATAATCATGCGTAGAACCTTCACCTTTACGTGCCTTGTCATAATAGTGGGCGGTCATGTTCGCCATCTCACACGATCACCAGAGTCGTGGATCAGCTCTGTGTTCTTGTCGCGACAATACCACGTGGCCAAGCCATCCAGATATTGACTTCCTGCCTATCCCTGGTCTCTCCCCCTCAATCTTGTCAGATGAGTCTGTGTCTCATTGTCTCTTTTTTCGTTCACTCGTTTTGAACTCAAGCGTAGTCCATACACGTGCACGTATGGTGTACTAGACTGATTTTTGTGTGCGGATTCGTTTTCCTTTTTACCGGTGTTGTCTCATTTATTTCTTCTCATAACGTGCCCAACCAATCTTGACACCCTCAACACACCAACTATCCATTCCAACATTCCACAGACACACAAAGAGACGCTGTCGCGGCCGACAGACAACGGACATCCAGCCTGGCGTCCAGTGACAGCTCGACCAGTTCCGGGTCACCGCCACGCATCACCACGTCTTCGCAACCACGCTCTGGCCCTGCTGGATCTTCCTACTTCCGGTAAGATGGTTGGCACATATTGGACTCCAACAAAGTACTACAACGATTGACTGTGACACAACTACAATCTTCCTCGAGTTCTACTACTGCTGCTGCTGCTGCTGCTACTACTACTACTACTACTACTACTACTACTACTACTACTACTACTACTACTACTACTACTACCACCACCACCACCACCACTACCACCACCACCACCACCGCCGCAGATGCTGCTGCCGCCACTACTACTACTACTACTACTACTACTACTACTACTACTACTACTACTACTACTACTACTACTACTACTACTACTACTACTACTACTACTACTACTACTACTTCTTTACAAGAACAAGGTAGTAGCATATCCTTTACAGGAAGTTGCAATCAACTCCAGAATTGTTTGGATGTTCGTGATTTCTAGGCAAATGAATTTTAAGTAGTTTGCCTTTGCTTTCTGAACCACTGGGACTCATACCATTATAGGCAAGCCAGCGCTTCCATATCGCCTGCAGCTGTTTTGAATGCGATATGCGGGATAATAAATTGCGTCCGTAACCCGTACTACTACTACTGCTACTTCTAATACAACTAATACAGCTACTACTTGTTTCTCTACAGAAAGAAAGAAAGAAAGAAAGAAAGAAAGAAAGAAAGAAAGAAAGAAAGAAAGACAGAAAGAAAGAAAGGTTATTGCAAAAGAAGGAAAGAAATAATGACATTAAATGACAGACAGACAGACAGACAGACAGACAGACAGACAGACAGACAGACAGACAGACAGAGAAAGAAAGAAAGAAAGAAAGAAAGAAAGAAAGAAAGAAAGAAAGAAAGAAAGAAAGAAAGAAAGAAAGAAAGAAAGAAAGAAAGAGCTATCACAGAACAGTTAATCCTACATTTTCAGAGTGGTCATCCAGGGCGACGAGGACGTGGGCAAGACGTCCTTGACCCGACAGTTCAGCAGTTCTGAATACATGGGGACATATGACGTCACATCCGGTAAGTCTCCCTATAGGAGTGTGATGTCAGTTTCGTTAGATTTTACTGCCAGTCGGACAGGCGAGGCGATCATGTTTCCTGCAACTTGCATCTCATAAGGAAAAGATTAGCAACGTCCCATAGCAGATTTTGCGTGTGGGATGTCAAGTGTTAGTCCGTTGTATATTCTAAGCAGCGTGGTATGTTGTGGGGTGGCTGGTTCCTCTCCTCCTTCCCGTAAAATGTGCATGTACGTGTTTTAATAAGAATAGATCAACCACTCAGCCGTAACAAAAATAAACTTTTATGACGCTTTTACTCACCTGATGACGACCTGGGCCTATGGTGCCACACCCATATTGTTATAGTCCAGTGGGCAATCGGTGGGTGATGTTGTCAAATATCACTTAGGCCGCTTTTATTCTCACATTTCCCAGTAACCATTATATTCCGGGTCAACCTTCTAACCGAGGTCAGTTTTTAACATCCGCAAATATGTGGATTTACACAATGATTCTTTGAATCATCTACAAATCGTGCTGTGATGTTTCTTTCTTTAAATCATCTACAAATCGTGTGTATTGTTTCTTTCTTTGAATTATCTACACATCGTGTTGTAATGGTTTCTTTCTTTGAATCATCTACAAATCGTGCTGTGTTATTTCTTTCTTTGAATCATCTACAAATCGTGTTGTACTGTTTCTTTCTTTGAATCATCTACACATCATGCTGTACTATTTCTTTCTTTGAATCATCTACAAATCGTGCTGTGTTATTTCTTTCTTTGAATCATCTAGAAATAATGTTGTACTGTTTCTTTCTTTGAATCATCTACACATCGTGCTGTACTATTTCTTTCTTTGAATCATCTACACATCGTGTTGTAATGGTTTCTTTCTTTGAATCATCTACAAATCGTGCTGTGTTATTTCTTTCTTTCAATCATCTACAAATCGTGTTGTACTGTTTCTTTCTTCGAATCATGTACACATCGTGCTGTACTATTTCTTTCTTTGAATCATCTACACATCGTGCTGTTTTATTTATTTCTTTGAATCATCTACAAATCGTGCTGTGTTATTTCTTTCTTTGAATCATCTACAAATCGTGTTGTCTTATTTCTTTCTTTGAATCATCTACAAATCGTGTTGTGTTATTTCTTTCTTTGATTCATCTACAAATCGTGTTGTGTTATTTCTTTCTTTGAATCATCTACAAATCGTGTTGTGTTATTTCTTTCTTTGAATCATCTACAAATCGTGTTGTGTTATTTCTTTCTTTGAATCATCTACAAATCGTGTTGTGTTATTTCTTTCTTTGAATCATATACAAATCGTATTGTACTGTTTCTTTCTTTGAATCATCTACACATCGTGCTGTACTATTTCTTTCTTTGAATCATCTGCAAATCGTGCTGTAGTGTGTGTTTTTTTTCTTTTCTTTGAATCATCTACAAGTTAGTTAGTTAGTTAGTTAGTCGACAGATCATCCTCGTTGCACATCGAACCATTCAGTCCATAAGTGCTCGGATCCCCTCCTCAGCAAATCCCGCATCTACAAATCGTGTTATACTGTCTCTTTATCATCATCATCATTATCATCATCAAGTACCATGCCAGCGTAGGCGTTCAGGTCTCTCCACAGATCTCGGTGTTCTGGATCTACTCTGCTGATGATATTCCCCCTTGCCACCGTCTCAATCCATCCAGCATCATTTCTCTTGTTCGGCCAGTTTTTTTCCCCCTCGATGTTTCCAGTCGGCACTATGTCCTCTAGTACCTCTTTCTCATCACATGACTACGTGGAGGGCCCCAAATACCCTGTCACAATATTTCAAAATTGTTCTTTATACCCCTGGCTGGGATAGGTTTTTACCTCCCAAACCCTCCTCCGTTTTCCCCGGACTCACTGTCACTCTTTCTTTCGACCTAAGGACCTATTTCCTGCAATGTTCTTCTGGCTGATCCCTATATAAACACAGTGATCGTTGGAATAAACAAAACTTGATTTATTAAATCAATAAAGGACAGCACAAAAAAAACCAAGGTAGGTAACACAGAAAGTTCTAAACAGACACCACACAGATAAGTTCAGGCACATAGCCTCAAGTAGCCATAGTCACAGACCCAGCTTCAAATACTGTCCGATCTGTCCATATACGTCTCACCCTGTGTGCTGGAAGCTCCTTCCTCCCCGGTACTTGGGTGTAAGTTCCACAGGCTTCTGTAGAATTCAAATCCACTGGTTGTTGAGGAATTGTTCATGGACTTAACCTATATAGGTGTCCTTTCCATGTCCGGAACAAATGGGTATGCCTGATAATCATGCGTAGACTCCACTTTGAATTTGACTGCTCTCGGGCCTATGTCAATGAAAGGACCCGAGATGCACCATTACTGCAAATTGTCATTGTTTCTTAGTTTGCAGGATAATCATGCGTAGTCTCAACCAGAATTTAACTGTTCTCGGGCCTATGTCATTTCCTCAAGATATGCCCTTGCCTCTCTCTCAGAGTTAGGCACACCATGTGTGATATGGCTAATACATTGACCTGGCTTCATCAGACGTATTCGGCTCTAGCACAGAAGCTGTGTGGATACTGTCCGATTTGGTCACGTCCAACAAAAGAGGACCCTGGAGATGACAAACAATATTGAGCGACTGGGCGGACTCATGCATCACACAATACTAAAGACCAATAGGGTCTCAGTTAATATATTTGACATATAGGATCTGGACCCAATGCAGTATATATCATACCTGAATGCATGGGCCTGACCTGTCAGGTAGCCCCTGGATTGGCTACGTCCGGGCTTGAGTCGACCTCCAGCTGGGTGATGTCAGGTTGTCCACCCTAGGAACGTTTTGTCTACAAGACACACATTCCACACTCATACCAAGCCTTTATTATTCTTGGGCACATTCATTTCCATGCTTTCCTCTCACTTGCAAACCATGTCTTTCTCGCAACCAAGATCTTGTGGTGTGGTGTGCCCAGCAATCGGTGTGTTTCTCCCCCCTAAGTGGGGTTATATGGCACACCGTGTATTTCCCCATTCAAAGAAGATACTACCCCTCCCGGCCGCCGCTCTCGACTGAGCTGTCGCCCCAACGTACCGGCATTGCCCTGCACAAGCCATAGTGTAGATAAGTTCAGGTTCTCTCAGTAAGATAGAGGAGTCCATTATCCTCCCGACATCATCCTATCAAGTGACAGACGAAAGAGATAGTCCTGTGGCTAGCATCCCCTGGCTCAAGAAGATAGATTCTAGATTGGGGAACCCCATCCCCGTAGCTATCTAATGTGCCTATATCTAAAAGAGAGATGCTACTAAGTAACGGTAAGCCGTAGGAATCAAGATATCACTCGTCTATCCGCTGCCAAGAACAAGCGATATCATTTGGTAACACTTATTCTTCAGATGTGTTCCCTTGTCATGCCAAGATCAAGACGCGTAGCCAGATCGGCTAACGGTCACCCCCTCCCAACATGGCAAGACTGCTGTTTTGCTATATCATCTCAGTCGTTAAGACAATAGATATTTATAGGCCAAGCTTTGCCTGGACCAACGAAAACCCAAATTTACCTTTACATCACTTCAGTAGTATGTTGCATCTCTGTCGTAATCTTTAACTCACTGGACAGGCTGCAACTATCAAACGGTAGGTGTTGGCACGGCCATCAATTGACCAGCCACTGCACCAGTGCACATTTGACGCAAGGCGCTCCTTCGGGACTACCCGAAAGGAAAGACAAATATATACTCGCTCCATGTAAAGATTGTGGTATGAAGATAACCCAAAGAACCATCTTTCATGGAGAATTGAGCGAACAAGAGAACTGAGAGCTTCCGAAAGCCGTTTCCCCCTGTTTACCAAGAATAAAAGAATGCATAAGGACATGGGCCACTGGCGTTTCGCTACACTGATGATATTCCCCTATGCCACCGTCTCAATCCATCCAGCATCATTTCTCTTGTTCGGCCAGTTTCTCTTCCCCTCGATGTTTCCAGTCGGCACTATGTCCTCTAGTACCTCTTTTCTCATCACATGACCGAAGAAAGCTGTTTGTCTCGTTCTTTTTGGTATATATTGGTGTATATAATGTTCTAGTTTCATTAGCCTCTTTCAGACAATCGTCGTTAGTTACTCTGGCAGTCTAAGGAATTCGCAACATTCATCTTAGGAATCATACCTCAATTGCTTCCAAATTGTTCCTAATTTGTTCATTTACATTTCAAGATTCACTGCCACACAGCAAAACGGGTTCTATATAGCACCTCAGCACTCTCTTCCTTAAATGCAATAATGGTGACTTATTGAATAAGATACTTTTTATTTCTGAAATTTAGCATTTGCTTGCCCTATTCTAGTCTTAATCTCATTTATGCACCTTCCGTCTGATGTTATAACTGCCCCTAGGTATTTAAAATTATCCACTGGGTTGAGACTTGATTCTTTATCTGCTGTCTTTAAAATCTAATTCCAATTTATTTTGCGACAATTATTTCTGAATATATATTAAGCATTCTTAAGGATGTAGCAAAAATTCCTCAGGCAATCCTTGTCTAATTAGTGTTTGTTTCGTGTTTTTTTTTTTTTCTCTTTAATTTACAATTTAAATCTTTGTTTAATGTATAAATTGTACATCGATCCAAGAATGTTATTTCTATCATTATTTGTCCTAGGATATTAAAACCTTTTTTCGGGATATCTGATCGAAAGCTTTCTTATAATTAACGAAATATCAATTAAGATATGCCCTGTGGGGCAGTCTGTCTGCTAATTATCTTAATGAACTAATTGCGTCTATGGTTTTTCTACGATTTTCGGAGTCCACACTGATTTCCATTTATTAAGTGGTGAATGCTGTTGTTGTTCTGTTTTTTATTTGTTCTACGGTGAATTATCATTTGCGTTGGTCTGACTCTCTCTCTCTCTCTCTCTCTCTCTCTCTCTCTCTCTCTCTCTCTCTCTCTCTCTGTCTCTGTCTCTGTCTTTTTCTCTGCATCTCTCTGTATCTCTCTCTCTCGCTGTCTCTCTCTCTGTATCTTTCTCATGGTCTCTCTCTCTCTCTCTCTCGCTCTCTGGGTGGGCGGTGGAGGTGTTGTTGGGTGCCAGATGTGTGGTTGGGTTGGGGATGTGTGGGTGGGTTGGTAATGTATGGGTGGGGATGTGTGTTTGGCTGTGTGGTTGGGGGATACGTGTGTGGGTGTGTGGGTGGGTGAGTGATGTGTGTGGATGGGTGGGTGGAGGATGTGTGGGTGAGTAGGTGTGTTTAGGTTGGGGGATGGGTGTGTGGGTGGGCATGTGTGTATGGGTCGGAGATGTTTGTCTGGGTGGGGAGATGTGTGTGGATAGGAATGTGTGTGGGTGGGGGATGTGTGTGGGTGGGTGAGAGATGAATGGGTGAGTTAGACATGTGTTCGTGGGTGGGGGTGTATGTGTGGGTGGAGGATGTGTGGGGGGAGTGGTGAGAGTGTGTTGGTGCGTATCATTGAGTTTAAGATTGTCATTTAATATATGTATATGCGAGGGAGTGTGTAGTTGTGTGTTATCGAGTGAGTTCAAAACTGTAAGTTTGTGCAAATGATGTAAGTATGTATGCAGGTGTGTGTGTTTTTTTTTCGAAAGTTCGTGTGCAGGTGTGTCTGCCTGTCTCATAACATGGTAATATGCATTGTTTATGTTTACAACATTCATTTGGCAATGTTGTTTTTTTCTCCTATGTGAATGTAAAATAATGTAAAATGCACTATTGATTGAACGAAAGATGGAAGGGCCGAATGTAAGTCCATTTGTTACCCCTTGTAAATAAAGTTTGTTCGTTCGTTCGTTCGGTCGTTCGTTCTCTCTCTCTCTCTCTCTCTCTCTCTCTCTCTCTCTCTCTCTCTCTCTCTCTCTCTCTCTCTCTCTCTCTCTCGCTATCGCCCTCGCTGTCTCTCTCGCTCTCTCTCGCTGCTTCTTTCTCTCTCTCATTGTATCTCACTCTCTGTCTCTTTTGCTGTCTCTCTCTAATTGTCTCTCTTGCTCTCTCTCGCTATTTCTCTCTCACGCTGTCTGTCTCTCGCTGTCTCTCTCACTGTCTGTCCTCTCTTTGTCTCTATTGCTGTCCCTCTCTGTGTCTCTTTCGCTGTTTCTCTCTCTCTCTCTATCTCTGTATCTCTCTCTGTATCTCTCTCGCTGTTTCTCTCTCTCTCTGTTCTCTCGCTGCCTCTCTTGCTGTCTCTCTCTCTCCATGTTTCTCTCTCTCTCTCGCTGTGCCCATCTCTCTCTATCTCACTGTCTCTGTATCGCCATTTCTCTCTCTCTCTCTCTCTCTCTCTCTCTCTCTCTGTGAGTATGTGTGTGTGTGTGTGTGTGTGTGTGTGTGTGTGTGTGTGTGTCTTTTCTGTATATATGTCTGTTAGTCTGTCTGTATGTCTGTCTGTCTGTCTTCTTCTTCTTCTTTCCTTCGCTTGAAATATGTCTATAACTGCAGTGTTGACTTTTGTATGAATTTAACTTTTAGTTCACTCAGCGGTCCAAAGAGTTTATCTTCCACTGTTGTCTCTCAAGGTCAGAAGGTTTGCCTAGATATGTTGTATTTTGGGCAGTCTTGGAGTATGTGCTCTGCTGTCTGCGACGCCAATTCACATGTGCACGTGGCTGATTCACCAATCTTGAATTTTTTATACATGTGGTTGCATAATCTATTGTGTCCTGTTCTGAGGCGCAGAATAATGACTTATTCTGGTCTGTCCATAACGGTGTAATCATCTTGAGCAGGTTTTGGTGGCCTTCTGACTGATCTAATCATTCTTTTCTTTTGGTGGTATGTAAAAGACACACCAGGCTATCCTTCTTTTGCTCCTTCCTTAGCCAATCGATCAGCTCTGTCGTTTCCAGGTATTCCACAATGGGATGGTATCCACTGTATGGTGACCTTATGCTGACTGCTAAGTTCAGAAAGTAGTGTCCTTAGTACTGGCAATTTCCCAGACAAGAGCGCCTCGAGTACTGATTTTGCATCTGTCAATAGCACCACAGGTTGTGTACCATGGCTGGTATTTAGTAATTTCTCTGTTGCTATCTTGATTGCCTCAATTTCAGCATCATAGTTATGGCAATACTTTCCTGCTGGTACTTTGGCCGTGTCCCTAGTATTACTTTGGTATTCTATGTACACTCCCACTCCTCCATTTCGAACAGCATTTTGTGCTGACTCATCTGTGTAGACTCGGATCCACAGGTCCTGTGGGTATTCGTCATCAAGGAAGCTGAGAGTGGCTTTTCTACGCTGTACACTGTTCTGTTCTTCCTTGTCAAATATTCCTCTCACTTTTGTCAGGATTTATAGTGATAGTCTATGTTCATCTTTCCATGGAGTTCGCTCTGGAATATTTGTCAGGGGGATACCATCTGATAGGTGGTTTCTCTGTAGAGTCGTTAGGCCTGGTGGATGAAACTACATCTTTTCAACCACCCCAAAGCTAAGTTTTCAAATCTGGTCTTCATGGGGTGGCCTGGCAAGCTGAGGAACCTTTCTGCTTGTATTAGCGTTTTCGTATCTCTGCTCTCTTTCAGTGCTTGTGTCCTCCCCATCTGCTTCATTTCCACTATAGAGGTTGATCTCATCCCTCCTGTGGTGACTTTAATTGCTTGATTTTGCACCTTGTCCAGCTCTTTCAGCGTGGTTTTTTATACTGAATACTACGCAGTTGACCCGTATTCCAGGTGTGGTCGTATGCTCTGTTGATAAACTTTGCTAAGTATTTTCCCACTGGCTTCCCATGTGGTTCCACTTAGCTTTCTTAGGTTGGCTATTTTCCTTCTGGCTTTTTCTACTGCTTTGTTGATGTGCTTTCTCCATGTCAGCCTGTCATCAAATGTTACTCCAAGGTATGTTGGTTCTTTATCTTCTCTTATGGATGTTCCATTTATCTGAATGATCCCTGCCTTTTGTTTTGGAGAGAGGATAAATAGAGTGGTGCTGCATTTGTCAGTGTTTATGCTGACATGACATCTATTTGCCCATGCAACAAATGTATCTACAGCTCTTTGTAGCAATCTGGTGGCACTGATGCATGTTCATTTGTGCTCCATAGAACCAGGTCATCAGCACACATTGCCACTTTAATTCCATGCGGTAGATTAGCAACAAGATAATTGATGAAGATTAGAAAAAGTGTGGGGGACAAGACTCCGCCCTGGGGAACACCGTGACGCAGTAGTACTTTCTTGCTCTTGAGTCCGTCTATTTGTACTCGGGCTCTTCTGTTGTGCAAGTATGCTTTCACCCATGTGTACATTCTTCCACTGACTTTACAGTTTCTCAGTTTCTTCATCAGACCTTATTTCCAGACTTTGTCAAAGGCTTTCTTCAGATCTATCCATGCCGCAAGCACCAGCTTCTTCTCTTGGAATGCATCCTCAATTTCTTGAGAGGGGTAGGTTGTTTGATCTTCCGTAGAGTAGCACTGCCTAAAGCCAGCCTGCTGTGGCACAAGGACGTTTTCACTTTCAATGTACCACTGCAGTCTGTGATTGTTGATGCGCTCCATTGTTTTTCAGAGACAGCTGGCAGAGGCTAATTGGCTAACTGTAGCTGGAGGCAATGGAACTATCTTTCCCTGATTTTAGGAGGGGTATCATGATTGCTACTCTCCAGGCTTATGGAACATTGACTATGGTCCAGCTGTTATTGAAGATCTGCAACAGCTTTGCTTTGGCCTCTGTTCCTAGGTTCCAGATTATTTCACTGGAGATACCATCAGCTTCTGATGACTTTCTCATTTACAGTTATGATATGGCTAGCTCCAGTTCGATGATTGTGATAAGGTGCCTCCAGAACCTCAAGTAGTATTTCATTCTGTCCTGTATGTTGTCTGTCTGTCTTGTCTGCCTGTCTGCCCTTCGCCCTTCGTATGTCTGTCTGTCTGTCTGTCTGTCTGTCTGTCTGTCCGTCCGTCCGTCCGTTCGTCCGTCCGTCCATCCAGTCACCCATCAATCCGTCCGTCTGTTTGCCCGTCCGCCAGTCCATCCATTAAGCCATCCATCAATCCGTCTGTCCGTCTGCCCGTCCGCCCGTCCATCCATCCAGCCACCCATCAATCCGTCCGTCCGTCCGTCCATCCATGCAGCCACCCATCAATCCGACCATCCGTCCATCCATCTAGCCAGCCACCCATCAATCCGTCCGTCCGCCCATCCAGCCACCCATCAATCCGTCCGCCCATCCATCCATCCAGCCACCCATCAATCCGACCGTCCGTCCGTCCGTCTGTTTGTCTGTCACTTTACAGAGATAGAGGGCCTTGCGTGTTGTAATGACCCCAAGAGCTATGCCGACGGTAGCACAAATCAAATCAAATCAAATCAACTTTATTAGGGTCACAAATTGGGCGCGCAGGCCCGTCTTACATTCGGCCCTTCCAATCACTCGTCTTTCGTTCATCAAGAGCATTATACATTTACATAGGAAGAAAAATAAACATTGTGAAATAAATGTTGTAAACATAAACAAGGCTAATTACCATGTTATGAAGCCCATCTCCCACCTATCCATACATCACCCCACCCACACAACACCCCCACCTACCCACACACACGCGCACCAAGGGACACATACACACCCCCACCTACCGACACACACCAAGGGACACATACATACCCCACCAACCGACCCATCCCCCTCCCGCACATCCCCCACCCACACACACTGCCCTCACCTGATCCCCCTACAAAAACACACCCGCACAGCTACTAGTAGGGTCTCACATCTCGGACACGTCAAGGAATGGGAACCAGACGAAGAGAGATACAAACCTGCTGTTTTGTAGGCAGACTGGGGACAGTCAAACTCTAGAGAAGGCAAACTTAATAAAATGTTTGTGGAAGTCGGATGTACTGAGCCATATTCTTGACGAAACAGTGCAATGCAATTCACAAACGATGTCACAAATGATGTCACAAATGACGTCACAAATTATGTCATAAATTATGCCACAAATTATGTCATGAAAGGTCCCCGATCTCTGATCTAGGGCGTTTTTCTTGCAAAAGTTAAAGTTAGTTGCATTTTTCTTTACCGGACGTTGTAGTCAACCGCCGCATTGTACGGCGGTTTGTGATTTCTTGGCAAGTTTACGTTTACTTTCGCTTTGAAGTCAGACGTAGTCCATACGCGTGCTACAACTTTTTTCCCCTCTCTAGAAATGAATCAGAAAGGCGGTTACTGTTTGTTTGTGGAGCTCTCCATACGTAGGGAGTTAACGTTGCGTGTCTCTGGAGATATGAGCTGAGATCTCTGGAGATTAAATTGCATTTCTATGGAGAATGAGTTAAATAATTTTGAACACATTCGTGAGACCAACAAAAGTACTGACTACCAACATTGTAAAAAAAACAAATGTGTGTTACCCGCTTTGAACTCAAGCGTAGTCCATATGCGTGTTACTACTTCTTGTGCAGTGGACTAGGTTTTGCGTGTGGATTAGTTTTCCCGATTACGAGTTTTCCTCGCCAACAAACGAACCCAGTCTGGCTTCAGAAGTACTTCTAATTTACGTCCCGAAGTCAAGGACGACATTTCACCATTTTAGCCCAATTGACCGGGTGTAAGGGTTGAACCCGCGGCCTCGACATCAGCACACCGGAAGTTTGAGATCAGTCCCTCTTATCAATTCGGCCATACTGACCACAGTGTAATACTAGCCACAAATACCAGGGAGTGCCGATTAGTATAACCACTACCCTCCCGAGTGAACTCCAGCTTGCGTCATCCCAAACGGTAATTCCCCGAAACAATGTGGAAACTTCTACCCACTCGGCGAGCTGACACCATCGCCTTGTGGGAATACTCCAATATTGTCTGATCTACGCTGGGCCGGCAATGGACGTCACGCCAAGTACATCTGTCTCTCGGACGTAACCACACGTCTGCGACAAGGGAGATAAGACGTCGACGTCTGGAGTACATAACCTCTGGTAGGATTGCGTCCTGTTGGGTTATCGTTACTGATTCCAAGAATTTGGCTGAGATAAGTCCATGACCCCCCTCTGGAAGAGGAGACGCGTAGGTAGATGGTGTTACTAGACTGTCCAGTAATTATGTAGGATGGTTTGGGTTTTGTCTGATAAATGTTGTAGAAAGATGGTGGAGTGCGGTTAATGGAAACCGCGTTGGGTGCTGGTTGGTAGTTAATTGGTACATTAGAAGGCAACCTTACAAATGGTGGATATTATCATGTCGTGGACTATATCAAGTGATGGACTTGAAGACAAACTTACACGTGGTAGACTATATCAAGTGGTGGACTTGAAGACAAACTTGCACGTGGTGGACTATATCAAGTGGTGGACTTGAAGACAAACTTGCACGTCGTGGACTATATCAAGTGATGGACTTGAAGACAAACTTGCACGTGGTGGACAATATCAAGTGGTGGACTTGAAGACAAACTTGCACGTGGTGGACTATATCAAGTGGTGGACTTGAAGACAGCTTAAGAGAGAGGGATCATGCTGCATGGGCAAAACATGGTCTCTACAGTTCAACACAGGCTTTGTGCTATGGAGAGGTTTTTATGCCTTGTTGTTAGCACGATGTAACAAACTATCGTCTGTTATAATGTCTGGCCAGATGCCAGTAATAGTACAAAATGAAAAACATGGAAGAGAAAAAAAAAACACACACACAAGGTATAAAAAAGCAAGAAACTGCAGCAACAAGAACTAAATTCGAATTTCGTAATGTGTGATTTTTCTGATAAATAAGCTAGAACGTATTGGAAATAGCAATTGCCTGGTAATTATAGAAAATATAAAAAGTAATCAGACAGACAGTTTCTCAGAAATAATGAAATGTGTCCCTACAAAATGTAATCTTCTTAGCGTAGACAAAATAAGAAACGTAATCAGGAGACTTGTTGGATTGTCTCGTGTTGTTTAATGAGATAGGCTTTTTATAGTTACAGGGGATGGGAAGTGATGCTGGTTCGTCTGCTCGGCAATGTCATGTGTCTGGGTGGGTGGCGCGAAACTATTCAGAGGGGCGGGCGGGGAAGGAGGTGGCGTTCTGATGGTATTATCTATTAAAGATACAGTAGTTTCTTTTCCTCCTCCTCATCCTCCGCCCCTTCATCCTCCTCCTCCTCCGCATCCTCCTCTTTCTTCTTCTTTTTTTTTCTTCTTCTTCTTCTTCTTCTGCTTCTTCTTCTTCTTCTTCTTCTTCTTCTTCTTCTTCTTCTTCTTCTTCTTCTTCTTCTTCTTCTTCTTCTTCTTCTTCTGTCCTACTGCTTTTGCGCTTAAACAAATTTTGTCTACATCTAATTTCTCTAATCGGTTTACGGTTTTCATTTGTTTCTTGTAGAGTTTGTTGATTGATGTTTGCGTCTGTCCATAGTATTCTTTGCATTTTCTTCAGAAACTACATTTCCACTGCCATTATGTTTTTGTTTTTTTTAGCTTGTCTGCCCATTGTCCACGTTTCACATCCATACAAAAATATAGGTTCTATTTAGCACTTCAAAGCACTTTTCTCGTTGCAATTGACATTTTTTTTATTGGTCTGTATGTGTTCCAACCTACAAAAGGCTACATTCGCCATAACTATTCTTGTCTAATCTCTTCAAGCATGAGTCCCCGGGCTCCGAAGGTTGTGGGTTCGAATCCGGGCCGTGTCCTTCGGTTCACGAGTGTATTTATTTTCGGAGAGTCCTGTGGATCGTCGCTTGAGCTACGGAGTTCGTGCTTTGTGCGACGCTTTCCGAGCTGCGGAAAGAGACTGGACCATATGGAATAACAACTTAGTGCAATGAAGTCGGCTACCCTTGACACGGTGATTCCTGTTCTAATCTCTTCAAGACACCACCCATAAGATGTTTTGTTGCAAGTGGCATCGTTTCATTAGTCAGTATGTTTTCCAACTTACAAAAGGCTACCTTCGCCGTAGCGATTCTGGTTCCAGTCTCTTGAAGATGAATACAATGCAGCACGCAAACAAATTCAGCGTGCGCTTTAGCGGGGACGGGTAAGAAGTTCCGGTTTAAGGAAAATAGACGTAGTGAAGATTTTGTGGGCACTTTGTGAGAAGAGATAAACTGGGGAATTTGTTGACAACTGGCAAAATTGAGTGGAAAACAAAAAGGGGAATGCAGAGAGGTAAATATCTAGATGGCTCAGCCATGCAACATAATAGAGACGAAAACATTGAGCTGATCCACGACTCTGATGATCGTGTGAGATAGCGAAGACGAAAAAAATAAAGATGAAGAAACCGAGGAGGAAGAGTGCTGTAACCCTAACACAGAATCAATAATATGATGATAGTGTTTAAGCATCACCCACTACAACTAATATTAACAGCAATTATTACATTAAAAAAAAAAACATAAAATTCGCAACATAAAAGAGAGGTAATAGTGTAAGAATACTCGCTTATTTATTCATGAGTTACATCCCTTGGCAGGTCAAAGGCCACATGCGGTCCACTTTTGTGACGTTTCGCTTGCGGTGGTAGACATTTTATATAGTAAAATATGACGTCACAAATCTGGTGCTGCACCATGACACGTGATGAATGGATTTGGACAGAAGGACGATATATCGCAGTACCAGGGTCATCGTTGTATATGGTTTAAAATATGTTTGCATATCCTTTACAGGACATTGCTGTCAACATCAGCATCTTTCAGCTGATTGTTGATTTCTTGGCAAGATTACGCTCAGTAGTTTTGTATATGGTTTGCTTTGTGGTATATATTTCACATTGTTGTTGCTGCCTTACCAATCCGGATGTTGATCTCCTGATCTAGGGATAATTTGCTATTTACCACTGATCCTAGATATGTAAAATGGTCTACCGTCTCTAGTTCGGCGTCGTCAATAAAGATTGATGGTACCCCATGTGCACCTTGTGAAATAATCTGTGTCTTCTTTTTTCTAATTGTTAAACCAAATTCCGAACAAGCATTGGAGAATGCAGATGGTAGACATTGTAATTCTTCCTCAGAGTGGGCCGTAATTGCAGCATCATCTGCAAAAAGCAACTCTCTGATCAGTACCCTCCTAATTTTGGTCTTGGCCTTCAATCTCTGAGCATTGTAGAGGCCGCCATCTGAGCGTGAGTGAATGTGTATACCACCATCCTTATCATGAAAGTCATATTTCAGTAGAAGTGAAAAGTATATTCCAAAGAGGGTGGGAGCTAGTACACAACCTTGCTTAACTCCACTCTTGATTTCAAACTCTTCAGAAGTTGCACCATCAAACTTAATTATACCCTTCATGCCTGTGTGGAACGATTCCACAATGGACAGAAGAGTTAGTGGGCAACCAATCTTCTTTAGTGCCTTGAACAGACCCTCAACAATGAACAGGTTAGAAAAGAGTCTGGGAGAACAGGAAGCTTACTGCCAAAACAAAAGTCCTTGTCTATCAAGCCTGTCCTTAGTACTCTTCTTTATGGCAGTGAAACCTGGACAACTTACTCACACCAAGAGAAACGTTTAAACAGCTTTCATATGGGGTGTCTGCGAAGAATTCTTGGTATTAATTGGCAAGGCAAAATCACAAATACTGAAGTATTGGAAAGATCAGGGTTGTGTGACGGTTTATTCCATGCTCAGTCTTCGTAGACTTAGATGGATATGGACATCTTAGGAGGATGGATGGTGGTAGAATACCAAAGGACATCTTTTTTGGCTGAATTACAGATGAGTAAGAGATCTCAGGGTCGGCCTCTACTACGATACAAAGATGTGTGTAAGCGGGACATGATTGATACAGGCATTGATAATGCACATTGGGAGCAAGTCGCCGCTGAACGTGTTGCAGTGGATGGCAAACATCAGAAATTGAATAAAGACAAAGGAGAAAATTATTGCAGATAAGTCACACACCAAGCGTGTGAGACGTAAGATGGTGCATGATGGTGGAAATGACCACGTGTTCACATGCACTCACTGTGAACGAACATTTACAGCGACGAATTGGCCTTATCAGTCACATTCGCTACCGCCATAGGTAAAAGTTATTATGCCTTTTTGAAGCACAAACTATCGTCTGTCAAGACGGCAAGGTGCCAATGTATATTCCACAATTTTAATACCCAGTGAAGGAAAATCTCATTATAATTCTTCATTGATTTTGTACCATGTTTCGTCCAAATCTACTTTTGTTTGGCCTTGAATCAGATTAAGCTGTATAATTAATTGCAAAGGGTTTACGCAGAAAGTTTAGTTTAGTTTAGTTTACTCGACAGATCAACATCACGGCACACGGGTGTAACCCATTGATGCTCCGTTCTACTCCTAACTCAAGCCTGAGTCCGGAGAATCTCAGCTCAGTGCACGAATTCCGTAGCACCGGTGAGGATCCTGAAATATTTGGGTAGATTTTTAACTCGAAGCGCCGTTAAGTTACTCTTTTTCGATTTCCAAGGGATTTTTTACGTGCGCAACAATACACACGAGCGTCCGATCTTACTACCCAGAGACCAGTTGAACTTTTGTTACTAGAAGTCCATGTGAAAAAATCCCGGTCCTCACTGGGGCTTGAACCCGGGACCTCCAGCGCTCGAGGTGGACATCATACCTCGAGACCACAGAGCCCCTCCCCCCCCCCCCCTTTTCGCAGAAAAGTAAACCCAGTAGGGGAAATACAGCGCTCAGAATGTTTGAATCGGTACAACAATCCCGGAATGGTCTTAACATTGTAAGGAAGATGATTGTAGACATTACAACAATAATGGTTATAGTTAGCCTTCTGCAAGATGGATAACATATTCACATATGCCAGACAATAAATCGTGCAAGCTATTGTTTGTGTCTTCGTTATTCAAATTCACTACAGTATTACATTATTTTGAATACTCACATTTGTTGATTATGTGGTTGTTTCGGGATTTGAAATTTAAATATTGAGCACAACCCACTACTGGCAACGCCGATCGCATTCTGATATGAACCTAAGGCCCATCCACGTCAATATGGAAGCACTATACTCGAGTTTCGCCCTCATTTGAGCTCGTCAGTAGTGCATATCCCTGACCGGATACATTTGTATTTTTTTAAAGAATGTACTGTCAGTTGAAGTGAAAAAACGAGTGACATATGGAACGTATGCGTGTATACATGTGAAATATTTACAATAAGCAAACAGGCTGAGAAACATATAATGACAGTGGAAATGTGTTTTCTAAAGAGAAAGCAAAGACTATTGTTGACGAGCAGAAAACCAGAGACACATTCCTCCTAGAAACTAATAAACACTGTAAACTAATTAGAAAGATTAAATGTAGACTGTCAACATTTTTTTTCGACACGTTATGAGAAGAAATACACTGGAGAACTTGGTGACAACTTATGAGAAGAAATACACTGGAGAACTTGGTGACAACATATGAGAAGAAATACACTGGAGAACTTGGTGACAACTTATGAGAAGAAATACACTGGAGAACTTGGTGACAACATATGAGAAGAAATACACTGGAGAACTTGGTGACAACTTGCAAGATTGCGGGAAAATAACACGGGAAAGGCAGAGAGATTAATACTTGGATCTTTGGCCATAAAAACCCGTTCAAGACACAGACCTGATCCAGACCGCCAGTGTTGTGTGAAATAGCGAGCTGTGACTGCCCTGCTTATCGGCATGGCACATGATGCTAATAATTTCTACACGTCACAAGAAGATGAAAGGAAAAAAAGAAAATATTGATTATGCTCTTTTGACGTTTTCCCCCAGGTGACGGCGACCAGAACACCACGATAGTTCCGGTTC
>JACEFZ010018409.1:0-32500 GCA_014155875.1 Cepaea nemoralis
AGGTTTGGGTTACCCCAAAGAAAGTTACAGATATCCGATGGATAGGCACTGCTACACGAGTGGATGCAAGTTTACCGCTGGTGGGAGGAGGCGACGATTCACAGTTAAGGTTCAGCAGACACAAGTGGGAGCAGGTGGTAATGGAGCTGAATTGATAGGACATAGATGTTAATATCTTTCCATGTTCTATTTTTCGTTAGCTTTGAACTTAAGAGTGGTCAAGATACACGACTGCCAGCGCACTGGATTGATTTTTGCGTGTGAATTAGCTTTCTTTATCACCAGTGTCCCCCGCCATCATGCTAACCTACTCCGACTCCAAAGGTATTTGTAATTTACGTCCCCAAGTCAAGGACGAGAAGTCAACATTTAGTCCAACTGACCGGTGTAGGGGTTGAACCCGCTACCTCGGCTGCAGCACACCAGATGTTTAAAAAGAATTTTCACATTTGATATGCAACATGCATTTCACTCATAAAAGTAAATGAAAGAAATTTCATATTAAAAGCCGCGCTAGACAATATAAAAAGGCGACGCACTGTCGTTATTGAAAGAGGGGTGGGTGGGGGGGGGGGGGGGGGTCTAACCATAGTATGCCTGTAGCTGTCAGTGTTGATATTGCCTAGTGCGTCCTTTAATCTTTATTTCTTTCCTCTACTTCAGTGAGTGCTGATCAGTGCTTGCAAATGTATTTCAGAGCTAAATCAACTATACACCCTACCACGTAGACTAGCCTCACATGTCACTGTACATTAACACACCCCTGCCTCGCCCTGTAAATTGGTCTGTATGACGTATATCATGTATAGTTTACACATTCATTGTTTCTCACTAGGATCTCAACCGACCCTCTTTGTTACATGCTATGTCTTTGTCTGGCTCGCTTTCTCCCTCATTCTTTGTTTCGTCGTCGACGCCATATCTGTTTCTTAATCCCAGGTGACTCCTCTAATAATACTGTTATCTACCTCATAACCCCGAGAAATCTCTTGGAATGTTGTCCTATTGTTTAAGGCATTAATTATGTCTGTCCCAACCAGAGAGGGAGAGCCTAATTTGTGTGTTGCCATTCCTTTATCTTTCTCCTCGCAGTCTGCAGTCCAGACATATTTCAAGCTTGATGGTGATTACCGTGATTGGTAGAAGCGTCTCGCTCTATTGTCTCACGCGGCAATAAACCAAGTGTTTTATATGGATAGTTATAGATACCGAAGTGCCATACGAAACAACATGCTTGACCTACGAAACAGACGGGCACGTCGTGGAGGGAAATAGGAACTGCAGGAATGGCGTGTTCCTGGAGCCGAAGACGATAACCGGCGTTGGTTACAGATGTCACGTTTCATCTGACTGGAAAAAACAGGATGTATGTCTCAATTATTGAGATAAAGTCATCCGTTAGAGGCCGTGATAACTTGACGCCAAGGGAAGGGGAAAAAAACACCGTTGTGACTTGCCTGGCTTCGGCTCTGCTATATCTCACAATAGCTCTAGTCACGTGACGTCTTTGACAAATGGCCGATATCTACTTACACGTCTTGTACTATCACGCCTGTTTGCCGTCTGTTGACTTGTTGTCTGTTGTTATGTGTTGTCTGCACGGTTCCTTGGAGAATACTAGATACTCGCAGCAGGATTTCTGACTGCTGTTGTGCACGGCTGGGTTGCTTTCTAACTTTAACGTACTGGCTGTTGTTGGTTGATCTATCCCGCTGTCGTTGTGCTTGTACAGCCCTGGACATACTTCACATGATAGACCACAGATTAACTCATTCTCTACCAAGTTACATCATCCACAAACAGGCTGATAGGCTGGCAGGGAATGCACCTCTTGTTGGTAGATCACCTATGGACAAGGGAGAGGTGGCCGTGCGCCTGTAGGACCAGGTGGCGGAGGAACAGATTGAGAACCCGTATGTGGAAAGAATAATATTGCGGGGGGTCGGCAGAGGTTCTGGAAGAATCTCAAAACTGAGAGGGAAGACCAGGAGAACTTTCCGTCAGATAGTGGTGGGAACGATTAGTAGTATGACTCTTCGCTGGCTGTTGAACGAGGGGACGGAGCACGTATGGGAATGTCCTAAGTGCACTTATGTCGGTTCTTAGCTCAACTCAACCCATGTAAATGCCATTAAAAATACAATGTTGCATGTGCTTTTAGGACGTTGTGATCAACCCCAGCTTAATCATCTGGGTAATTTTACGTTCAGTAGTTTGCTATTGGTTTCTGAAAGAGAGGTCAACGTTTAAATCCACCTTAATGCTGGAGTAGGGGTTGAACCGCCTACCACCAATGCCAGCGCAACGGTTAGATAAATCAGCCTTATAAGCACATTTCACCCAAGTTTTTGTTTGTTGGGGTCAAGAAGTACACAAAAAAGAAGCAGGGGATTGGGATAAAACTAGCTTAAACATCGGGGAAACGTTATATTTACCGGTTTTCCGGGAGTTTAACTTTTCCACCTCGAAATGACCCCCACCCGTGCCTCGCGCAGGTAATTTGCAATTATAACCACAAGACACCAAGATGATTAGGTGCCCCTTTTAGAAAAAGGTGAGACTGGGCCCCTAGTTCAAATCACCCTCAAACCCACAAACACCATTCCCCCCATACCAATTTTTCGGTCCTAGCTGAGGTAAAGGAAAGGATCCCAAATTCCCCGTTAGAAAGGCCCCTTTTGGGTTATGGTTGCTAACCCCCCAAAAATTTTAGACCATTTCGGCATCGTGAGTATAGGTAAAGGACCCACCGCCCTTTTTTTTAGGTAAAAATGGTGCTAACCTCACATGTTTAGACCATTCGGCACTCGATGTGTACTGTGCTCAATATGGCACCGACCGCCTTTATTTTCCAGGTAAATTCATGGTACTCATATTAGAGTTTGTTGACCTGGGAACCCATGCCAGTGAAACGGATTCCACCCCGAGGGGATCCGAACACATGATCACGGAGTAAACAGGCAGGCGTGATAGCCAGTGCGCTACCGCGTTTCACTTGTAATGTTTCTGTTGATCGCGTTCTCGATTGTGAACATTTCTGTGTGTTGCTTTGAAAATGTCAGTTCATTTAAATCTGTATGTCTGTCTGTCTGTCTGTCTGTCTGTCTGTCTGTCTGTCTGTCTGTCTGTCTGTTACTCTTTAACATACACTCACACACACTTATTCAAACACACTGGCTGCCCTCTCAAATTAATTATTCTCTTGACTGTCTGTGTTCAGATTCAACAAGAAAGTGACTATTAAACAAAAACTTACTTCATTAAATTTCTGTCTTTGTTATTTTCACTCCTGATTTTAAGTTTCACCTTATGTGTTTTTATTGACCGAGAACATCTAGTTTGAAAACCTCTAGCTAGCAAGCATTGTGGCATGCTCTCCCCAGTTAGTTATGTTGTGTGTCCCCCCACCATTCATTATTTTCTATTCAGCGCAAAAAATCACAGGATTAATTCATCACAAGTCTCCAGGTCGACCGATGTCCGTGACGTGTAGCTATTGTCGTCTGGAGCCCTGATGTCAGTAGCAGAATTTCCCGCCAAGTCCCATGAAAATGTAACTCTGGCCGCCATGTTAGCATCGTGTCACCGCAGAAATGGATGGTGGGATTTGGGGAAAGAGGAAGAGAAATGGCGCTGGAGGGGGCCCACGTTGATTGGTTGATACGTTCACATCCGGGACAGGCATCGATCACTCTCACAGTCTGAAGTCTCCAAGTTTCCAGTCGCAGACGTGAATTTTTGTCTACGCACCGCGGTACAAGTTTGTCGTTTATATGCTTCCAGACAGTCGAGAATCAGCATTTATTTGACAGATGAATAACTTCCCAGGCAATAAGTTGCACATAAATTGTTCTTTTAGTTTTAGAATATCAAATATTTACTTCCACAATATTCTAACGTTGCATTGTCGCAAAATGAAACGAAACGATAACGGCAAAACAAAGAGCAGTATAGTAGAACGTGCTGCAGAGATACGAAGTTGTTGAGATTTCATATATACCACGCTGCAATGATAGAAGAGTGTATACTAAACTGGTCTCTTGGTACAGCAGTTCGGACCTACTCCATTGTTAATGAGTATTGGTTTCTGTACACCTTTGGGGTGGACCTTGCCTCGTCAGATGAGTACCAGAGAGTTTTGTAACATGGAAAGGCAACAAGGGAACTTATCACTCACCTTATTTCGCTATATATCAGAACTATAACTTCACACCAATGTAGCTATGTCTGTCATAGTATTAATGTGTGTGTGGGGGGGGGGGGGGGGAATGCGGTGACCTATTTCATTACTCTCTCATTTAACATTTCTATGAGAGTCAGTTCATCTTTGGGTCTGTGGTGTGCTAGAACCGTCACATTGTGTAGGTCTGAATGCGCGGAGGAAAAAGTGGCTAGTCTCTCCCTCTCTTAGAGCGCAGGCGTCAACGTGGAATACAAAATGCAACCGAAACCACCGCTGCCCGAGGTCAAGCTCATAAAATAATACAGTGCACTTGTGATGTGGGGATACAATCTCACTACTATTGAGAATCAACCCTGATCACTCTATCGGTAAGGTAGGCCAGGTAGCGCAGTGGCTAATGCTAAGTGTCTGCCAGTGGTCGTGTGTCTGAATCCCTTTTGAGGCGGGGTATTTGTTTTCACTGGCATGCGCTCCCAGGTCGACCACGGGTGTCAGGATATGCCCTGGTGAGTAATGTTGGCCTACACAACATTGACAAGATCACTCACCGAGTGGTGAAAAAATGATGGAGTAAGCAGCACACCATATAACCCAGTGGCGTGAATAGTGGTCTCTGACTTCATCTTGACGTGACTCACTTGGTAAGCAAGCACATCAATCTACCAACCACAACTTATATTTGTGTATGTGCGTGTGTGATTTATTATGATCACGCAATACAGTCATGAGTAACTATACATGCATAATTCATGTACTCGTGCTTTCTGTTGTATGTCTCCATAATACAGCGGAAATAAAACTTGCGTTTATTCCTGGCAATTCCCTGTTTGAATAAGCCTCGAGATTTGTTGACCAGCGATGTTGTAATAACGCACATAAGTAACAACCAGTTATGTAGCCACAGAAGCAGGCTCTTTGGGATATAACCAGCTCTTATTATTTATGAACTGGGTTGACTCATATATATCAAGTATTACTATTCAGCAGAGTCGTTTTGATTGGTGAAATTTGGCCGACGGAACGTCAGACAGACATAGATCACGTGTCATTGTCGGAATAAGAAAACGTCTGGCGGTTCTGTGACCGGGGCCCTATTTGCATGCAGTAACACACAAAAGAACATTTCTCCGCTGACATGTACCTTTATCAAACTTTATCGACTACTGGTCCATTGTGGTGGACACAAACTGGGACAAATTGAATGACGCCTGCTGCATAGTAAGGACTGGTAAAGACTAAGTCAGATTTATGGAAATGGTTTGGGGAGGTTGTTTTTTTTGGCGCTGAAACAATAAAGGATGACATTTCAACTATGCTTGTCGCGTACTGGGTTATATGGTAGAGAGGGTGTTAGGTGACCGATGGCATTACTGAGAAGATTAGATGAGGCAGGAAGGTCGTGGAATTTGTGTTGGTGAAAATGATGACGTTTATATGATAATCCGTTTGAAAATGTTAGAGATGGGTACAGTAGATGGCTGGAGAAGACCGTCTTCTTCTTTTCTTCTTTTTCTTCTTCTTCCTTCTTCTTCTCTTCTTCTTCTTCTTCTTCTTCTTCTCTTCTTCTTCTTCTTCTTCTTCGTTCTTCTTCTTCTTCTTCTTCTTCCTCTTCCTCTTCTTCTTCTTCTTCTTCTTCTTCTTCTTCTTCTTCTTCTTCTTCTTCTTCTTCTTCTTCTTCTTCTTAAACGAAGGTGGTCCTGTACAACAACAAAGCACGCTTTATTTCCTGTTGGTCGTGATTCCACAAGAGATATATATATATATATATATATATATATATATATATATATATATATATATATATAGAGAGAGAGAGAGAGAGGAGAGAGAGAGAGAGAGAGAGAGAGAGAGATAACGAACGAACGAACGAACGAACGAGCGAACTTTATTTTCGAAGGGCAACAAATTGGGCATGCAGGCCCGTCTTACATTCGGCCCTTCCAATCACTCATCTTTCGTTCATCAGTGCATAGTGCATTCACATAGGAAAAAAACATTGTCAAATGAATGTTGTAAGCATAAACAATGCATGTTACCATGTTATGAGACAAATCCCCCACCCACCCACCCATCCCCTATCCATCCGCGTGTCCCCCACACACACATCCACCACCCAAACACACACATACCCACAGGCACATACATGACCCCATCCATCCACCCATCCCCCAACCACACATCCCACACACACCCCACATACACCATCTCCCCCTCCCACACACACATCCCCCACCCCCACACACCCCGCACACACACATCTCCCACCCACCCACACACAAACCCAGGCACACATGCATGCAACCACCCATCCATATCCACCCACATATCCCCCACCTTCACACATCTCCCCACCCACACGCACACATCCTCCACCCATCCCATAACCTACCAACACTCACCCACCCACATATCCTCCACCACCCACCCACACACTCCCAACCACTCAGCCAAACACATCCTCCAGAGAGAGAGAGAGAGAGAGAGAGAGAGAGAGAGAGAGAGAGAGAGAGAGAGAGAGAGAGAGAGTAACATGAACATTGAGAAAATCATCGCTGAGGAAATAATACAAATAGCAAATGCAAATTAGAACATTCACTGTCAGGACAGACCATCTCATAGTCTGGTCTTTGCTATCCACTGACGGTTTGAAGGCAACTATATCTTCTAGTAGTTGTTGCCTGTCGTTAAGCTTGAGGATGGTTGACGTTTTCTCCCTGGTGCCATGTGTATCGTCACATTCGAGATCACTTACTGTTGTAGAATATCTCTGATGATATCAACCCATTTGGGTCTCAGTCTTCTTCTCTCTTTGAAACCACATATTTTGCAGTTGGTTAGTTATCTGTTGCGGTATCTTCCTCGCACACCGGTTAAGTCCATGCGTGGTGAGACCCCCCCCCCCCCCACATATGCATCAGTGTCCGGCGGCTACTAGTTCCAGTTTTGTGTTGGTTGAGGAGACCCCTCATTCTCCCGATGTACCTCTCGTGTCTGGCCGTGCCAATTTTAACTTCCAAGTCTCTCATTCTGGACAGCGAATTAGATTCACTGGTGTCAAAGTCCTCCTCACTTGACATCTCTCAAAGAGCGTCAATAAAATCGGACCGATCCATGGGCTAGCCATCTGCAGGGGATGCAAAGCCAGCAAGTTTATCAACTCGTTCATTTCAATCAACCCCCGCATGTCCCGGAACGAAGATGAAGGTGGACTCTACGTACAACAGACGTAGTTGTTGTTCATATTCTTCCATCTTCGTGTTATTGTACCCGCTCTATAGAAAAAGAGCTGGTACCCTTATAAAATAAATCCGTGACCTAGTATACTTGAGACTTCTGAGTTGTGCTATCGAAGGAAGCAGAATGCGAGCTGGACAGAAAATAGATCAAATGATCCAAGTAAAGACACGGGGGGAACAACAGACAGCTACTGAAAACTATACAAACAAGTCGGCTGTCTTGGTTTGGTCACGATATGCAATCTGGATGACTAATATTGATCATATACAGCAGTGGTTCTCAACCTGTTTTGGCCCATGCACCCCTTCACTATATGTTCAGAACCTCACCCCCCCCCCCCCGTTTTTGTATTTCCTCCCTATAAATCCCCCCCCCTTTCCGCCCCTACACAGAATACGTAAAAATGGAGGCTACATTTAATAACACATACTAGAACAAGTCTAGACGTCCACATAAAACGTGATTTGCGGGTCTACTTACGTTATAAAACGAATTTCAGAATGGCGAGAAGGACGGAACTGTAAAGTATGGAGGGAAAAACAATATCAAGTAATCGGTTCTTGTATTAACGAGATCTTGAAAAAAATCCCCCCCCCCCCCCCCCGGAAGAACCTAAAATCCCCACCCCCCTCCCCCCACCCGGCCCGGAGGGGGAGGAGAATTCCCAACCGGCTGAGAAACACTGATATACAGGATCAAATCGCATAATTTACGCTCATTTTGCGACCGTTTGCCAATCTTCAAGGCGCGCTACAATGCACTGCACCCACCAGAGCCTATGGTTAATCGTCTGAAGGGAGAACTGGCCAAGTCAATTGGTCGAAAAATCGACGGCTGCAACTTAAATATTTTAAACCCGGATTCTGGTGACAGCCTTTCATAAGCTTCATAGAATCCTTCTAGGTTAACAATGAGTATATCCCCCCTACAAATCTAATGAAGATTGTGATCGGCGTTTGGTCAATGGTGTTACCGGCATTTGGTCAATGCTGTCACCGGCATTTGGCCAACGGTGTCACCAGCATTTGGTCAATGGCTGGAGACTGCTGTTACTTATTTAATATTTAGCTTGAGGTTTTATCTTCACTTACACATGTGGTCCTTTTGGTATCTAGTAGGTAACTGCTGTGAGTTACCTCTTTTTGTTGCCTATTTTGTTTGTTTAAGTGATTTATGATCATCGAAAAAGAAAAAAAATAAGTTACACCCATAACTTTATCGAAATGTATCAACTAGAGTGCCGGGCTCCCTGGTCGAGGAGTTAAACGACTTTCTCCGTAATCCCGTTTATGCACGAGGTGTAACATAGCGCGCGAGAATTGGAAGTGGTTCTCCCCGCGTTGATAACTTAGGGTATAAGTGAGCCGGCCGCTCAGAAAGCATTAGCAAACTACTGAGCGTAATCTTGCCTAGTACATCAACAGCAGCTGAAAAATACTGATGTTGACTGCAACGTCCTGTATGGGATTGGGAAAAAAAAAAATCCAAAGGAAAATAAATAGGACGTCGAAGAAATATCTATATTACACAGACATGCAAGAATGTTGGGATTCCGACATATGTAGAGTTGATGGGGATTGCTGCCAACAGGAGCCAGTGGGGTGAGGATGAAACAACTTCTACACCAGACTCCGGGCAGACTTACTGACTGATTGATGATGATGTTAATGAATACTTCACACCTCAACAACAGTGTTTGCTGTGGTATAGCCATGTTGTTTTTATACGATAATAAAATCAATCAATATGAATAGTGAAATAATAACTGACAAATATAGCTTAACTCATTAATTGGATAAGAGAACTCATCACACGGTCCATCCGTTCTGTTGGTAGTTGGTTGCTCTTTAGCAGTGGTCTTAGTTCTACCGGAAGAATATAACAAATATATTCTCCTCTTTTTCTTCCTCCTCCCATCCTGCACGTTCTTTCTTTGCTATATGGTGACACACACACACACACACACACACACACACGCACGCACGCACGCGTGCGAGGGAGAGAGAGAGAGAGAGAGAGAGAGAGAGAGAGAGAGAGAGAGAGAGAGAACGAAAGAGCGAACTTCTTTTTCAAATGGTCACACATTGGACACGTAGAGAGAGAGAGAGAGAGAGAGAGAGAGAGAGAGAGAGAGAGAGAGAGAGAGAGAGAGAGAGAGAGAGAGAGAGAACGAAAGAGCGAACTTCTTTTCAAATGGTCACACATTGGACACGTAGAGAGAGAGAGAGAGAGAGAGAGAGAGAGAGAGAGAGAGAGAGAGAGAGAGAGAGAGAGAGAGAGAGAGAGAGAGAGCACTTGTCAAGGTTATGGAAATTGAAACCATGTCGGCGATTGAACGCTAAAGAGAAGATAATATAGTTCAACAGCAAAACGAGATTGCTGTACAGTTATGCAGAAGGCACAAAACAGTTCAACTGATCAGAAATTGAGAGATTAAAGAAGAAACGACTAAATATTATCAGGATTACAGGTAATCCCTTGGAATTAACACAAGCAAAATCAACCCGCTGTTACCTGTTGTTTCTCTTGTGTACATTATTATTTGAATCTATTATGGATAATGCCGTTTCTGATTACTTGCTAGCCATTATCTTCTCACCCTTGTAGTTTCTTTGAAGTTGTTTGTTGTCCTTTGATACAACTTTTACAATGAAGACGTCAAGTGTTTTTTTGTGCGCGTTGATTCAGAGTAACCATTTGTGTAGCTGATGTTGTGAAGTTTATATACAGGTGTTAAGAATGGCAATAGTTTTATATTGCCGAGTCTTCGGTGAGCCTTGTTGGTGGCTACCACGTATATACCGTTTATCTTTGTTGATGCCGAGTAGCACTCAGTCAAGTGTGTGTTTGTTTACTTCTAGTTGTCACTTATTCTCTCCTGCTGGTATTCTGGTATTGCATACACATTTGGATTCTCGCCTGTGCTACGGAATTGGTGCATTGGGCTGAGATTCTACGTGTGTTACCTATGAGAGGAAACTGGAGTACTTATGGCGATACCCGCTACGCAAGGAAAGTGTTCCTTAACAAAAGAAGCAGACCAAGCTCCAACTTCTTTTCACTTGTTTTCTGTTATTTGCATGTCTTTTAGAGGGCGTCGCAGTCAACCCCAACATTTTTTGGCTCTTTGTGGTTTTCTAGGCAATTTTACGTTCAGTATTTCGCCTTAGTTTTCTGAAAGATCGACACTCATATCAATGTTAAAAATCAACGCAAAACGGCCTGCTTCCAAATCGCTTGCAGCTGATTTCGAACATTGGTATGCAGTATTATGAAACCCGTTCTCTATCTCGTAGCCACAGGCGCTGGGCTGTTTAAGAGTGCTAATTAATATTCATGAATGTATACATATGCACCGCTGTCGTCGCATCCTTCACGTGTAATTGTGAAGCATTAGAAATCCCTGTCTACTACGGGCGCAATATCTTCCCTTGATCAGGTCAGTTGCTTATACTTGAGGATATCTGGAGTTCATTGTCCGGGGGAAGGTTGTATCCGTGACTGGGCATTGTATGTTTAACATTGGCTAGCGGGTCATGTCAGTCTCCTGGTCAACATTCCTCTACTTGACGATTCTGTGCATGGTTGATCGGCGGTCACTTCAGGTTGTGGCTTCTATGTTGGCTGTAATCGTAGTATCATAATACCACAGACTGGCGCTCTGAAATATGTAGCACAGTATTGTCCCCCCCCCCCCCCCCCCCCCCCCCCCCGTGTTCCTTTCATTGTTCTCATGTTTTTCCTGTTTCCGTTTCCTCATTCAGTTGTTATGCTTTGATATTGTCACTGTTGTGTCTCCCCGTATTTATATGTTGTGTTGCTCTGTTGCTTGGACGCAGTTCGTAATCCCGCATACCGCGTTTGAGACACGGCTGCAGGAGATTTGGCTATTGTATAACATGGTATGGGTGCCGGTCGTTCAGAAAGCAATGGCAAGCTACTGAACGTAGTGAAATGGAAACAAATAGGTATATTAAACTCCTGCGAGAAAAAACGTACTAAACATCAACAACGTTGCACATACCTTACAGGGAGATCCACGACGTAAACTTGCCAAGAGATCACAAACAGCGAAAAAAGGCTGGGGTTGACTGTGATGTCCTGTACAGGATATGCAAGTAACTTTATGCATTTGTTTGCTGATGAAGGCTAGTCGCAGCAACGTCCTATGCTTTCCGTAATTGTGTTCTGTAAAGCTGCATTGCCGATCTCTCTGGCTGAGGGGTTACACCACTTTCTCCGTAATCCCGTTTATCACGCAGTCTCGTAGCGGGCGAGAACTGGCAGCGGTTCGTCCCCCGCTGGTGACTTGCGGGATAACTGAGCCGGCCGCTCAGAAAGCAAGTGGCAAACTACTGAGCGTAATCTTGCCAAGACATCAACAGACAGCTGAAAGAAGCTGCTGTTGACAGCGATGTCCTGTAAAAAGGATATGCGGGGGAAAAAAGCTGCATTACTTCGTGTTATTTCATATTGTTGATATTTTCACAGCTTTACCGTAGTTCCACTAACTTAATTCATACTTTAGTATCATACTATGTGGTTATGTTTGGTATCATCATGATCAAGTGCCCTGCCAGTTGGCGTAGGCGTTCATATATCTCCAGTGCCTCTCTTCTCATCACATGACCAAAGAAAGCTGTTTGTCTCTTTCTTATTGTTGCATATAATGTTCCAGTTTCATTAGCCTCTTTCAGGCAATCTTCATTGGGCAGAGCCCCCCCCCCCCCCCCCCCCCCGAACAACTCCTCATCACCGCCGTGACTCACGTTCTAGAGAAAAGTATATGTGACTAGAGATGACAGCCTAAGACAATCGGGAGTCATATTCTAGTGAATACAATCTGTGGCCTTTGAGATTCATTCTAGAGCAGTGGTTCTCAACCGGTGGGGAATCCCCCCCCCCCGGGGAGGAGGAAAGGGTGGGGGGGGTTAGGGTTTCAGGGGGGGGGGGGGGAATTAAGATTATTTCAAGATCGCGTTAATACAAGAACCGATTACTTTATATTGTTTTTCCCTTCATACTTTATGGTTCTGTACGTCTCACCCTTCTAGAAATTCATTTTATAACGTAAGTAGATCCGCACATCACGTTTTATGTAGACGTCTAGACTTGTTTTAGTATGTGCTATTAAATTTAGTTTCCATTATTACGTATACTGTGTAGGGGCGTGGTGGATTTTTAGGGTGGAAATACGAAACGGATGGGGGGGGGGGTGACGTTATGAAAATATGGTGAAGGGGGCACGGGCCAAAAAAGGTTGAGAACTACTGTTCTAGAGAAACAATCTATGTCCTTTGATACTCATATAGAGAATACAGTGTGTTACAACTGAGGATCATCTTCTAGAGAATACAGTATATGAACATTCTTGTTGTTGCTCTTCTTCTTCCAAGATATAGACCTATTGCATGTATGCAATATATGACAAGGACAGTTGTTTCTCATACCTACTTATAAGCTGGCTTATGAATGACAGAAATTGTCACTCATATCTACTTAAGGGCTGGCTTATGAATGACAGAATTCGTCTCCATCTACTTATTAGCAGGCTTCTGGATCCAGCGGTTTATATTTGTTAATTTGTATCTTGTAGAGGAATGAAGTGATATGTCCCTTCTTTCACCGAGCCAGCCCAGCCTATTTGTCTTAGGCATAAATCATCGAGATGTGTCTTGTAGATATGAAAGCGGACGTTCTACTGGTAATATCATCACAGAATCAGCGTCATTAATCCAGCACTCATCTTTACTGCCGTTTCTCATAGCAGCTAGTCTTTGCTTTATCTTCAGCTGTCATTCATATTGCCAATTTACACACACTCTCTCTCTCTCTTTCTCTCTCTCTCTCTCTCTCTCTCTCTCTCTCTCTCTCTCTCTCTCTCTCTCTCTCTCTCTGTGTCATTTCCTTTGTATCTCGACTCCCATGGCTAATGTTTCCCTACTCTTACCTTCTCTCTCTCCCCACCCCTCCCCCATTCATGTTCATTGTGTCTCAAATCTTCTATCTTACTTTCTCTCTTGCATAATACTGCAGTATGGATTCATGTGTTCTTTTTTGTATCTAAGATATCTTGGACACGGAAAAGATCAAATGCATCCTTACGACAAGTTTTGAATATTGAAGAAGGTTAGCTAATAAAGACAATACAATAAAGAAAATTGAAATATTTTGGTCACTTCAAACGTCATGAAAAGTTGGAGAGAACAATAATGGAGGAGTATATGCCTGGGAAGAGAGGTAGAGGAAGGCCAAAAAGAAGATGTGTGCAGGATGTGACAGATGATCTCCAGATGAGTGTATCGGACGCGGGACATCTTGCTTATGATCGAGAGGTTTTCAGGAAGGTTGTTATGGGAGCGAGGTTCTGCAAAGGGCATGCTACTGAATGAATGAATAATACTGGTGACACGATGAAGGAATCCATGAAAACATTTATAATAAACTAGCTGACCCGGCCCGGCTTCGCCCAGACCCTGGTGGGGAGCATCTCATTTAATTCATATAAGTAGTCATATAAGTTCTCGTTCCCGTTACCGACAATCTGTCTGTCTGTCTGTCTGTCTATCTGTCTGTCTGTCTGTCTGACCCGGCCCGGCTTCGCCCAGACCCTGATGGGGAGCATCTTATTTAATTCATATAAGTAGTCATATAAGTTCCCGTTCCCGACTATCTATCTGTCTGTCTGTCTGACCCGGCCCGGCATCGCCCAACTCCTGGTGGGGAGCATCTCATTTAATTCATATAAGTAGTCATATAAGTTCCCGTTCCCGACTGTCTGTCTGTCTGTCTGTCTATCTATCTGTCTGTCTGTCTGACCCGGCCCAGCCCATGGTGGAGAGTATCTCATTTAAATCATATAAGTAGTCATATAAGATCCCGTTCCCGACTATCTGTCTGTCTGTCTGTCTTGGGTAAATGGAGGAGGGAGGAGGAAGAGGGAGGTGGAGGAGGGAGAGGAGGGAGACAGGAGACAGGAGGAATAGGAGGGAGGAGGAGGGATTAGGAAGAGGAGGGAGGAGTAGGGTGGAGGAGGAGGAGGAGGAGGAAGAGGAGAAGGAGGGAGGAGGAGAACGCAGGAGGAGGAGGGAGGAGGAGGGAGGAGGAGGAGAGAGTAGGAGGAGGGAGGAGAAGGAGGAGGAAAAGGGAGGAGGAGGGAGAAGGAGGGAGGAGGAGAACGCAGGAGGAGGGAGGGAGGAGGAGGAGAGGGAGGAGGAGGGAAAGGGAGGAGGAGGGAGGAGGAGGAGAGAGTGGGAGGAGGGAGGAGGTGAAGGGAGAAGGAAGAGGGAGAAGGAGGAGGGAGGAGAAGGAGGGAGGAGAAGGAGGGAAGGGGAGGAGGAAGAGGGAGGAGGAGGAATGTGAAGGGAGGAGGAGGGAGGAGGTAGAGGGGGGAGGAGAGAGGAGGAGGAGGGAGGAGGAAGAGGGAGGAGGAGGAAGAGGGAGGAGGAGGAATGTGAAGGGAGGAGGAGGGAGGAGGAGAATGGAGGAGGAGGGATGAGGAGGAGAGGGAGGAGGAGGAGGGGGAGGGAGGAGGGAGGAAGAAGGAGGAGGGGGAGGAGGGAGGGGGAGGAGGAGAAGGGAGGAGAAGGGAGGAGGAGGGCGAAGGAGGAAGGAAGAGGAGGGCGAGGAGGTAGGAGGAGGAGGAAGAGGGAGGAGGGAGGAGGAAGAGAGTGGAGGAGGGAGGAGGAGGGAGGAAGAGATAGGTGGAGAGAGGAGGAGGAGGAGTAGGGAGGAATAGGAGGGAGGAGGAGGGATTAAGAGAAGGAGGGGGGGAAAGGGGAGAAGGAGGAGGGAGGAGGAGGAAGAGGGATGAGGAGGGAGGAGGGAGGAGGAAGGAGGAGGGTGAAGGAGGAGGAGGAGGGTGAAGGAGGAGGAGGAGGAGGAAGAGGGAGGAGGAGGGAGGAGGAGAACGCAGGTGGGGGAGGAGGAGGGAGAGGGAGGAGGTGGAGGGAGAAGGAGGAGGGAGAAGGAGGAGGGGAGGAGAAGAGGGATGTGGAGGAAGGAGGGAGGAGGGAGGAGGTAGAGGGAGGAAAAGGGAGGAGGGAGGAGGAGAGAGGAGGAGGAGGGAGGAGGAGAAGGGAGTAGGAGGGATGAGGAGAAGGGAGGAGGAGGGAGAAGGGAGGGGGAGAAGGAGGAGGGAGGGGAGGAGGTAGAGGGAGGAGGAAGAGGAGGAGGGTGTAGGGAGGAGGAGGGAGGAGGTAGAGGGAGGAGGAGGGAGTAGGAGGGAGGAGGAGGGAAGAGGGAGAAGGAAGAGGGAGAAGGAGGAGGGAGGAGGGAGGGGGAGGAGGTAGAGGGAGAGGTAGAGGGAGGAAGAAGAGGTGGAGGGGGAGGTAGAGGCAGGAGGTAGAGGCAGGAGGAGAAGAGAGGAGGAGGGAGTTCGCCATTCCGAATTCATACTCGTTTAGGTTCTGTGATTTCGGTCCTTCCATTGATTGTTCTTCCCTTCTACACGACTGTAGATAACTTCCTTACACATAAAAAGATGAATTGTTATTGATATTGCCGTGGCATGGAGGCATATATATCAGCAATAGAGTTGAACGCCTACGCCAGCCGGCACGGCACTTGATGATGATGATGATTGCCGTGTGACGATTCTGTGTAGTCACGTCATTTTCTTCCCTTTCCCTAGCGTTTTGGTTCGGGGATTCTTTCATCATCATCATCATATATTTACGTACGTATTTTGGGAATGGGAGGATGGAGGAGGAGGAAGAAGAAAAAAAAAATACGACAGTTGGCAGCGCTGGAATGAAAGGAAGGCGTGTAGAAAATTTCATCTCAATCGGATTGGGCCGTTCGCGAACGTATAAAGGACATACAGACATACAGACATACATATCCACACACATCCTAATTTATATATAAGAGATAGACACGAATAGAATTAACAACGCAGACATACAATAACATTAACGTGTCCAGTTTCCTGCCATAGGTCTGTCATGTAATAGGGTCATCACATTTTGTAGGCCTCAATGTACGGAGGCGACCAGGCTTTTCATCACTTAGAGAGACGACAAGCGCGCGATCCGAACCCGCGCCCGACCGCGATCATTGTGTTGTTGTGGGTGCTGGCTAGCTTTGAACTCAATCATAATCCACCCATGTGCTACAACTAGTGAGCGCACTGGGATAGATTTTGCGTGTGGATTAGCTTGCCCTATTGCCAGTGTCCCTCGCCATCATGAAAACCTATTCCGACCTCTGAGGTACTTGTAATTTACGTCCCCAAGTCAAGGACGAGAAGTCAACATTTTAGTCCAACTGACCAGTGTAGGGGTTGAACCCGCTACCTTGGCATCAGCACACCGGAGTTTAAGATGATATCAACATAAATATTTGAAATTAAGAGAACGACACAAAACAGACAATTATGAAATGGAAAGACGATAACCCCACCACCATCCCAAGGAATGAAATACTTGATGATGATGGTGGCGGTGATGATGATGATGATGATGATGATGATGATGATGATGATGATGATGATGATGATGATGATGATGATGATGATGATGATGTCGACTATAACTGTGTCTCCGTACTCTCTGAACTTTGTGGTATATTATATTGTGTACATGCCCACGGCTTTACCCCAGTCCCACTAATTTTATTCATACTTTTCTTTAACTATGTTTACAACTGCATCCCAGTGTATTGTCTCGTCCTGTTAGTCGTTAAGCGTTTCACATTCGTGTAATAGTCTTATTTACTTTCTCTCATTCATTATGCCTTACAGTAGTCATTGTTGTGTCTACCCCGTGTTTATTTGTTGTGTTTTGTGCGTTTGTTTGCTGATGAAGGTTCGTCGCCGTAACATCCTATGTTTACCGTAAGTGTGTTATTTAAAGCTGTATTACTTCGTGTTATTTTGTATTGTGTCTCTAGACGTGTCTTCTTGGTTTCAGATTCCTCAAGCTTTGACACAGTAACATTTGCATAATAGCTATCAGCAGATAACAGTGTATGCCAGTAATATGATCACACCAGTCACTCCAAAAACACTGACCTTGAAATGTCACCACAGCTGTCATGCTCTGATTGTGTGCAAGAAATACATTTATCGTGTATTGTACGACATCTAGATACACATTTTTGTATGCATCTATCTGTGTGTTGTACATCTTCACTGACACAGTTACAGTTATATAGATACACATTTTTGTATGCATCTATCTGTGTGTTGTACATCTTCACTGACACAGTTACAGTTATATAGATACACATTTTTGTATGCATCTATCTGTGTATTGTACGACATCTTCACTGACACAGTTACAGTTATATAGATACACATTTTTGTATGCATGTATCTGTGTGTTGTACACCTTCGCTGACACAGTTACAGTTATATAGATACACATTTTTGTGTGCATGTATCTGTGTGTTGTACACCTTCGCTGACACAGTTACAGTTATATAGATACACATTTTTGTATGCATGTATCTGTGTGTTGTACGACATCTTCACTGACACAGTTACAGTTATATAGATACACATTTTTGTGTGCATGTATCTGTGTGTTGTACGACATCTTCAATGACACAGTTACAGTTATATAGATACACATTTTTGTATGCATCTATCTGTGTGTTGTACACCTTCGCTGACACAGTTACAGTTATATAGATACACATTTTTGTGTGCATGTATCTGTGTATTGTACGACATCTTCGCTGACACAGTTACAGTTATATAGATACACATTTTTGTATGCATGTATCTGTGTGTTGTACACCTTCGCTGACACAGTTACAGTTATATAGATACACATTTTTGTACGCATGTATCTGTGTATTGTACGACATCTTCGCTGACACAGTTACAGTTATATAGATACACATTTTTGTACGCATGTATCTGTGCATTGTACATCTTCTCTGACACAGTTACAGTTATATAGATACACATTTTTGTATGCACATATCTGTGTATTGTACGACATCACAACTGACGCAGTTACAGTTATATAGATACCATTTTTGTATGCATGTGTCTGTGTATTGTACATCTTCTCTGACACAGTTACAGTTATATAGATACACATTTTTGTGTGCATGTATCTGTGTATTTATGTACATTTGTACCTACGTATGTAAGTATGTAAATATGTTTGTGTTCATGCACTTACTTGTGTCTATCCGTCTGTCTGTCAGTCTGTCTGTTTCTCTTTAGCTTATGTATGTATGCATACATTTACATATGTCTGTCTGTGTAAAACAAAAAACAAAAAGTTCATGTATGAATGTATGTATGCACTTACATATGTCTGGCTGTCTGTTTCGTTTTACTTTATGTAAGTATGCATGCACTTACGTATGTCTGTCTCTGTCTGTCTCTCAGTCTGTCTGTTTTTATTTTAGTTTATGCATGTATATTTGCATGCAGACATACTTATATATGTTTGTCTGTCAGTTAGTCTGTTTGTCTGTTTGTCCGTTTCCTTATACACACACACACACACACACACACACACACACACACACACACACACACACACACACACACACACACACACACACACACACACACATTTTCTACCCGCGTTTCTCTACCCTAACACAAAGTACACAAGTAAATGTATTCATTTATCTTATGACTCCGTGTGATTCCAAAACTTGGCACTGGAACTGCACAGCCGCCAACATACAAACCTTCTAACGATTCAACTCTCCGGACCACGGACACTTTACGACCGCGCAGTTGTATAAATATTGATAATGACGATGATGATGGATACTTTAGTGAGTACATCTGGCAATATTCACGACAATGGAAACAAATGTCATATGTAAGTGGGCTAATGTGAATGGAAGATGGTTGATGATGATAACTGTAATTATTCAACAGCTAAAACTCGTCACTGTTGTGAATTGATAGTTTTGAGAATATTGGTATCCGCTATCCCCCGGTGGCCGACAGCCCGGCACAAGTACAATATTGCTAATATTATCAATGAGGGAATATAGCGTCAATATTCTGGCACCAGATCAGATACTGTAATAATACGTTTTGCATGCTAGTCCTGGGGGCGCCACCACACGACATCGCTCAGTCCGCCATCCATCTCCGTCTTCCGCCACGTCCAGGAGTCCCGCCCACCGCTACCCCTAGAGGCAGTACACTCTGTCGGTGCTTGTTTCATCCCCTCTGTTTCTGTGTTGCGTCCCTGCCGTGAATTGTCTTTGGTGTTGTGTTTTGTTTTGTTTTGACGACAGGGCAGTAATATTGTTGTTGGAATAGAACAAATGCAGGAATAACGATAATAAACACATTACACCGTGTAAATGCGAACCGAAGAGGAGGGTTTGGCCGAGTAGCTAGAACGTTCGGCTTATATTCAGGAGACGCGGATTCGAATCTTCGGTAAAATGATGCATTTATTTTACTGTCGGGGGCAAAAAGATAACTCTAACCTGCACAATTCGCGGCTACTGTACCAGCCAGGCGGCTTTAATTCCTTAGGCTCAAGAAAGACAGTTTCTTTGTATACATTTTAGGCTAGGTCGATCTGGGATCCTAGGTAGATCTTATAACATCCCCGCCTCGTGGGAGATTCGAACACAAGACCACTTGGCCGGCAAGTCATGGTGCTAGTCACTGCACTACCGCAGCTTCCTGGACAAATAGGCCTCGGCTAGATGGATGGAGCACACAAATGAGCTATGTGAAACGTAGACCTTCGGAAGATCGCAACGAGTTTCTAGGGTAGAAAAGGCAATAGGAAAGTTCTAGAAAAACTCACATAAAAACGTTGTTTCTAAATGAAATAACACAGAATAAGGATTGTACTTTGGTCACATCAAATGATATAATAATCTACTGAAAACAATAATGGAGATAACAGATGAGGGCAACAGAGATGGGGGACATCCTAGATATAATGTAAATACCCAGATATGCCTGTATCGTGATGATAATAATGTTAATGATGATTATGATAATAATGTTAATGATGATTATGATGATAATGATGATGATGATGAAAAACACCAGATGTGAATCCAACTGAGAAAAAACAAAATGGTTCCCGAAGGAATCAGATGATGTCACACCTCCCCCTTGATCTAAGGGTGGTAAAAGGGACGTCTAGCCGTCTCAGATAAAAGAGTATGAGGAAACGTATTGCATCATAATTAGTTATGCACCGCTTTAACTCTGAGGTTGGAATTCCCGACTTCGGCATGCATGTTTGTAAGGTTTACTGTTTTTAGACATAGTCCATTCAAGATAACGGGCTTTACCCAACCGTGGGTGGGTTTTTGTGTGTGTATGTAACAGCTGTGTCTATTTGTGCTGATTGTTTTTGTCTCCTTCCCTTCCACTTTCGTTCACCAAAACAACTCAACATTTAAAGTGCGTGTTGTATTAATGTCCTACCGTCCAGGCCAGTTGTTCAGCGACCCAGCCAGTTCTAGTTGTTACTTCAACTTTAGTCTCAACCAATTGTTAGGCAACCCAGCCAGTTCTAGTTGTTACTTCAACTTTAGTCTCAACCAATTGTTAGGCAACCCAGCCAGTTCTAGTTGTTACTTCAACTTTTGTCTCAACCAATTGTTAGGCAACCCAGCCAGTTCTAGTTATTACTTCAACTTTTGTCCCAACCAATTGTTAGGCAACCCAGCCAGTTCTAGTTATTACTTCAACTTTTCTCCCAACCATTTGTTTCCCGTAAGAATCCCCGTAATACACGTTCGTCTTCTGGCACAGCCAGTTGTTAATTAACTCGCGTTCTTCATTTTCTAACTTTTCCCCAAACAGTTCCTATAATCATTTCTACGCCATACAGTGATGACTTTAAGTAACAGCTGCCTGAACTAGAAAGGGCTCATATTGCGAAGTCATGTTTGCTAAACATATCTTTATCATATTAAATCCCGTTGTGGGACTTGTTCTCATAAATCAACACATTTAGTGTTGCATATTTGTCGTCCAAGTAAGAGTATAAAAAGTCGCTTAAAAGTCGACAGGGTCGACAGAAAAAGTAAGAGTATATGACTATTTTCCATGCCATGGGGCGTATTAGATATATAGGGTGTATTTTAAATGACCGTGCAGTGTTTGAAAATGTTGCCGGTCCAAGTTTCCTTTCCACCCTCTGTAAAGTTCATGCAACATAATAGGTAAATACAAAACTTGGACCGGCAATATTTTCAAACACGTTTGAAGTCATTAAAAATACACCCTGTATTATACAAGCCCATAATGTTATAGATAATCTTGGTGGGTGATGTGGGCAGGATCGGACCGACCACCTCTACTTCCAAGAACAGTTTTTGGTACCAGTTTTAGGCTGAGTCGGTCAGGGAGCCCAGGTCAATTTACAAGGAAAAACAAATCCCAGCGTTGATGAAGATTTGAACACATGACAACCGGACCGACAGGCAAGCGAGCTAGCCACTGCGCTACCGCAGCTCTCATGATATGTTGGTATTCGTGTCACATGATCAAATCACATAATTCTGCCCTGTGTATTCTAACCTCGGTACAACTCCACATTATTCCCAGTACTTCCTTTCCGAAGACAGTGCGTAAACAATCCAGTCCACAGAATATTCCTATCCCACTTCCCCCAAACGTCCCCCTACCCTCCCTGCTGCTCCAAGTGTTCTGGATATTTTTGTGGTAACACTCCTAGAATCACCTTTAGCCCACGTCCTTCACAACCATAAATCACTTTGATGTATACCCTCATGAAAATTTTGTCCCGTCATTTCCATGGCGACGGGAGGAAAGCACCACCTCCGGAGAGATCAGCATTGCGATACCACTGTATGGTAATTCTCGCAGACTTAGCCTCGCGTCTGACAGCCTAGGGGACGAGCTATCCATCAAGCCATCTAATATTCATTCTTGTCTGCCTGGCCGGGATCAATTGTCCATTACCTTGATTTACAATCTACCATCTATTTGAATTAGAATGTAGTTATATCCCGCTTTGCTCACGCCACGACCGGCACTGTTGACCGGATCCGGCTTCACTTGGGGTTGGAAAACAAGAACAGATGATGTGGAAGACGGAGAAAATCAGATGGATAAATAAGGAGGCGTTTGTCGGTAGCAGAGAATAATTGAAAACAATTGGTAAGAAGTCGGGGGGCTGAAGTTAAAAGTTTGAAACGGTAGTTTGGGCTGTTGGTTAAGTATGGGTTTAACATTAGGGGATGGTTGAGTTTTTATTAAGTCCGGCCTGGAGGTGGCGAAGTGGGGATGGGAGCAATTGGAAAAGGATATATATATATATATATATATATATATATATATATATATATATATATATATATATATATATATATATATCTGCTATATACGGTTGTTCATGACTTATAAGTACATCAGTGCAACATATACTTGTTTGGTATGGTTTCTGGGTGGTAGATATACAAGTGCATCAGTGCTACATATACTTTTTACATGATTTATGAGTGGTAATATATAAGTACATCAATGCTAAATATACTTTTAATATGATTCCTAAGTGATAGATATACAAGTCCATCAGTTATTAATATACTTTTAGTATGATATATTATTGGGATATATACTTCTAGTAGAATTTATAATTTTGAGATATATAAGTATAACAGTGCAACATATACGTTTAGTATGATTTCTAAGAAGGGAGATGTGACCAGATACTTTTAGTATAATTTATAAGCGGGGAGATGTGACTGCAAGGTGTATGTGTTCGCTTCGTGTTCAGAGGTTACCTGGTTTACTCCTGACGTTTTGGTGGGTATATTGTACAGAATCTGCTGGTTTCAATATTATAACACTTTCCCCAGCTGGTTTGGGTGGTGGGATATGATACCAGCTTGCTTAGATAACAATGAATGAAAAACAGGGAAGCTCCGAATTCAATTTGTCCATTTTAAAAACTTCACGGCGGTTATGATTGACACAGAGTAGGCCATGAAGCCTCTGCCCTGGCAAATTGGTAGCAAGAATATACTCACAGATGCAAGGAGCCCACTGCTTTGGGTTGCGTGTGCTGTAGGAGGTAAACCTGATACACATGCTTGCTGAAATTGAATACTGACCTCTGTGTCATTGAGGTTTATAACTAGGTGTCGCGTACTCACCTTGATAGAGGACCCAAGAGGAATAAGAAATAATTCTCAGGGAGTTTCAAGGATTCCTAGTCAGGTGATGGAAGAGCAGATTGGGGAGGAAGAAAGATGAGGAAGATAAGAAGAAAAGGATTAGTAGGGGGGAGGAGCGGAACAAGAATACTGACCTCTGAGTCATTGAGGTTTATAACTAGGTGTCGCGTACTCACCTCGATAGAGGACCCAAGAGGAATAAGAAATAATTCTCAGGGAGTTTCAAGGATTCCTAGTCAGGTGATGGAAGAGAAGTTTGGGGAGAAGAAAGAAGAACATGATTATGAGGGTGGGGGGGGGGGGGGGGCGGAAAAGGAGTAGAAGGGGGAAGAGATATCTGGTCAAATATTGGCCTGCCGTTAAAATTTTCTGAATGCCATATAATACCGTATCGTCCAACAAATATAATTTACTGCTAATTTAATCAGTATCCTTTCCTTCTACATGGAGTGACAGATATACCATACGATTATGCTTTATTTGTTACGTCAGCATTACTGCTATCTTAGCTTTTTTTCCCCCTAACCACATTCGACGCACATTCTTGGATAATGTAAACTCAGACTTCAACGGTATATGTCCTTGCACTACCTCTCTGCCTAAAACATACCCAATCTGTTTTTTCACAATTTTCAAACCAGTATACCCATAGCGCTATAAAAATGACCAGATACCAATTATGTCCTTATCCCACAGCAGGGGGTTCAGGCGGACGACAGACCCGTCTAGTGATGACACTTATTTTAGTGTCAAGTTGGCTGTGTGTCAGGGTACATTGCTAACTTCGGTGAGCCCAATTCGTTGTTTAAAGATTGAAACCCGCGTGTAGTGAGAACATGAACCTTGATTACAACATTATTATCGTTATGTGCCTTGCAAAGATGGCCTTGGCGTTGTGCAGCATAAAATTTGGGCGTTTGGAATGTGGGCATTAGACGATTGGACAACATTCTAGGAGCAAAAAAAAGACAGACAGACAGACAGACACAGACAGACAGACAGACAGACAGACAGACAGTTTAGTTTAGTCGATGGATCAACATCACGGCACACGGGTGCAACCCATAAGTGCTCCGTTCTCCTCCTAACTCAAACCTGAGTCTGGAGAAACTCAGCTCAGTGCACGAACTCCGTAGCACCGGCGAGGATCCTGACATACTTTGGATAGATTTTTAACTCGAAATTTTTGCTCGGGCAGCGCCGTTAGGATACTCTTTTTCGATTTCCAACTGCCAAGGGATTTTTTACGTGCGCGACAATACACATGGGCGTCCGATCTCACTATCCAGAGACGAGGGGAAATTTTATTACTAGAAGTCCACGAGAACAAAAATCCCGGTCATCACCGGGGCATCAACCCGGGACCTCCAGCACTCGAGGCGGACACCATACCTCGAGACCACGCAGCCCCCCTACAGACAGACAGACAGACAGACAGACAATAGGAAACACAGAGAGAAAGAAAGAAAGTAAAAGAAAGAAAGAAAGTAAAAGACAGACAGACAGACAGACAGGGAGAGAGAGAGAGAGAGAGAGAGAGAGAGAGAGAGAGAGAGAGAGAGAGAGAGAGAGAGAGAGAGAGAGAGAAAGAAGCTGTAGGAAAATGTAATATAAAAAGAACGCTCTGCTGAAGGGAATTACAACAACAAAATATCTACTGAAAATCATCATGGAGGGAAACATTGAAAACAGAAGTACAATAGGACATCAGAGATACAAAAGGACTACATCGTGAAGATATTGCAGGATACAGTATAACAGAATCGCAATAACGTTCCGGACACTAACTCGTCTTCATCATCATGCTACAGATAAACATGGACGGTCATGGTTGGTCATATCACATGATAACCAGTCGTGAATCAGGTCTGTGGTTTATCCCCGACTATGGTATGTGGCCAAGCCTTATAGGTTTTTAACTCCGTGTCGTATCCTAGCTCTTTTCCCCGTCAAGTTTTTCAGTTGTCACTTGGTTTTCTATCTGATGTCTCCTTATGTCGTGCCCAAAAATCTTGAATAGGCAACGGCTTATTATGTTTTGTTGATTGGTCTATGGCCGTATCAAGTTCTAGTTCAATTCAAAATACAGGTAGAAATGTTTCTTGAATACTAGGTACGCAAATAGCTGTTGATGGGTTGCCACACCGTTAGGTTAACTCTCTTTCCTTCTTTGTGGATGTTTGTATTATCATAGGATGTTAACAAGTAAATGTATTCGCTCGGCAGAGGTCGTGTAGGGACGTGGAGTGTTACACCTTAATATCTACTAAGCAATAAGAACTGAGGTAGCCATATTTTTTTCTCCGCTGCTCGTCAATCCAATAAGTTTTGTCTAATATCCATTTTACAAGACCACAGAACTCTACATGTTCTGAAAAAAAAATAAATCTACCTGTACTGATGATTGAACCAAGGCTTGCTAGGGCCATAGAGGAATCAATAATACATACTACGCCATTGCACCCCGGAATCTGGCTCATAATCAGTGTTATGAAACGCTTGAGAAGACGAAACTACAGGAACAACTCCGACATCATCTTGCAGAGACAGATCACTTGTAAATATGTCCTGCTTGCAGCGTCGTCGGTGCTGCCTAACAGTAACAATCACTGCACTGTTGCTATGGTTTTGAAGAGAACAAAGTTTCCCAGCATGCATCCTCCCCTAACTTCCCACCCTCATACTTCTAAAGTTCACATTATAGCACGTATCGTCGGTGAAATCAGGCTCATGTAGCGATGTAAAATGAAAACAATATTCATAGATCCTTCTTGTCTTGGCGCGTTTAGATGTGTCGCCTGCATTTATTTTATCAAGAAAATCTCTGGAGCTTTCATGGGCTGACATGATAATGAGGATTTATGATTAGACATTCTGCGTGAGAAAGGTATCGAAATCCAGAAGACTGGGAACGATAACTTATAGTTTATCCGCGCAACCTATTTTACTCCTCATATTTTAGCTTGTCCAGCAATTCTTAAAAGATGTCATCGTCTTTTTGGCTAATCCTATATCTGATGGGCCTAGTGAGTGCACTTATTCTTTAACTCTTGGCTCTCTAGTAGTTATTTATGCCTGCGATTACACCTTTTACAGATGCTCACGTGGGAGCGGATTTAGTGGCTATTTACATCTTCCTTCTGATCATTTGCCAGCTTCCTGGCCTAGAGATTAGCGACTTTTCTCCGTAATCTCGTATACTGTCGTAAGTAAAGTGACGACAGGTGAGAATCAGCAGTGGTTCGAATCGTGTCGGTAACTTACGGGGTATGTGAGCCGGCCGCTCAGAAAGCAATGGCAAACTACTGAGCGTAATCTTTCCAAGAAATCAACAATCAGCTGAAAGATGCTGATGTTGACAGCAATGTCCTGTAAAGGATATGCAAAACATTTTTTTTCTGATCATTTGATTGGAGTCTGTTGACAGTGAAATGCCTCAATCACGCGGAGGAAACACGAACAGCCTAGGTCTAATCGCAGCTAGTCAGTATGTGCCTAGCTAGACCCGAATACACATTTTTGCATTTGTGATGTTCCGGTACCTGATCTACACACCGCACTGGTATTTGAGCTTGACTGGGGAATAAGAGCTTTACAATACAGTCTTTGTGATGATGGTACTTTGCTACCGGGTCGGGAGAAACGCCTGTACACCAAATTCACTCCTATAGATTCAACTCTTTTCGGGGATCAGAAGACCTGGGCCCCAATGCACGGGATTTAAGAGTTAAACTCAGTCTTCCAAAGGATTCACAACCAAGAAAATGACCAGTCAGGCAACCAACTAGCCGACAAATCAAACAACTAGCCAACAAACCAACCACCCATTTTCGTCTCATTGTCGGCCTTTCAATCTGTGCTCAAATGCCCTACTTCAGATCACACAAGAATTTCTGAGCTCATTGCACAATGGTTCTGGAATATGCATCGTCATCGTGTCAAAGATGTCAGATTCATGCGCTTTGGTGTTGACTGGTAGCTATAGAGCAGAACGGACATACATGACACATGTTTATCTCTGAATCAAGCAACTCACCCAGGCGCGTGTGATCACGCGTCTCCGTGGATTTGCGTTGTTTACGCATGCACGGCTTGAGGAATTGAAGACTGGTGATGATTTGGCACCATTCCCGCAGACCAGCAACACGCTCTTCCGAGCATATTAGCCGCCAAAGCGGTGAATGCAAGGCTTGGGTGTTGATTGTCTAAGATCATCGTGGTGAATTACCATCTCTTGCATTCTGGCAGCGTGAACAGTTTGTAGTCCTCGGCAGACTTAATCACAGCAGAAATCATGGTCGATCATGGCTCCAATAGTCAGAAAGGTGTAGGTTTCAACGGACGCCCTGCTTGGGGATGAAGAGAGGTCTTGGTGAGTATACTGCCTGTCCCAGCATACCAGCACTCCTGCTTCCCATCTTATCCCCTTCTCTTCCATTGAAGCAAAGGCCCTCAAACAACTCACACCAAGCCTTCCTAGCATTTGCTATTTCCTGCAGCTGCCTTCATGTCCTACCCAAGTAATTCTCCCCTGTCTCTAATTCTCGTCTCACTCTATTTCGTGTCTCCTGTGGGTTCCAGAGACAGAATTGTCTAGTTATACTATTATCGGGTTTTCCCCCTATATGTCCTATTCTATGTTATCATTTTCCCTCGCCTCTTGAATCACCGGAAAATGTCTAGTTCTCATCATAAGCTCCGCTTTAATTCTTCTCTTCTGCGCAGGCATCTGTTAATGAATGTTTATCATATCGAGGTGGACTTGTAAAATTGAGCTGGATTTCCAGGGTTGACCCAGACAAAACTGGGTTCTAGGACATATCTTGGGAAGTGAAGACCGCCGCCATATTGACCACATCGCCTCTGGAATGCCAATTAAAGCGTGTTGAAACTCGTTCCATAGCAGGGTTATATATATATATATATATATATATATATATATATATATATATATATATATATATATATATATATATATATATATATATATATATATATATATCATCTAATTCTTGTTGCTCTTGCACCTTGCGGTGTCGAGGTGAAGTATAAACAGATGGGAATGCCCATAGACCTCTGTTCACGGAGGCTTGGATGGCCAATGTTTCCCACCCGAAGCCAACGTCGGATGCTGGCATCAAACCCTCGTCAGCGTAACTTCCTGACCGTTACACCAACGCTGCCTCTAAAATACCTATTGGTCTATAAAAATATGGGTCTAGAGCACTATATTCCCAATCGCATTAATTCGTACAAAAGGCTCCTTTCCTCGTACTTAGTACTAAACCACAGTGACTTTAATGTGGTAACAGTATTTTAGTTTCCTAAACATGTTACAACTTATTTTAAGTTCAGATCTTCAAGGATGTCAATAGGTTACCCCCGCCCCCCCTCTCTCTCTCTCTCTCTCTCTCTCTCTCCCTCTCCTCTCTCTCTCTCTCTCTCTCTCTCTCTCTCTCTCTCTCTCTCTCTCTCTCTCTCTCTCTCTCTCTCTCTCTACGGTAATCCAAGAACTGTTCTACACAACAAATAAGGGCAGAATCGTCCGTGTTCTTCCATTTAGTGTTTGTGGAACACTATGGCAACAGTTACCAGCGGCATGTACCGACCTCCCGTCACGAACGCTTGTGGGAATCGGCTCCAGACACTAACCCCCCGCCCTGTAGAGAGAGATCCGGACGTCTGGCTAGCCGCGCCCCGGAGTGCACTTGTTCCTTCAGTCAGGTGACAGTTACGTTTAGAGGTTAAACAAACAGTTCGCTGTGCGTCGTTTACAGGACGTCGCAGTCATGTCCAGCATTTATTGGCTGTTTGTGATTTTCCCGAAAAAGTTTACGTTCAGTAGTTCGTCATCAGTGGGAGCGTTAACGAAGCTGATAGCGGACTGCAATGGTAATGCTATGAACACGACGGAACGCGGTTTCGACGCCTGGGCTAGTCACCTACGAAAGTGAGGGAAAGGCTGGCCACCCATTCCTCCGTGTATCCAGGCCTACACAATCTGATGGCAGTATCATACCACAAACCTGTAGCAGAAAACTGCTTCGGGGCAACATTATTATTATTATTATTATTATTATTATTATTATTATTATTATTATTATTATTAAGTTTGCCAGTCTTTATGAAGAGGTCTACGTGGCCGCGAGGTTTAATGCGTATGTACTTAAACTTTCCGTGTGCAGGCGGTGAAGTAGCGGGATCAACCCCTTCACCGGTCAGTTGATCTTCAGTGTTAACTTCTCGTTCACAAAGCAATGGCAAACTACTGAACGTAAAATTGTCGAAAACATCAACTAGGGGTTGGTGCTTCCTGCAGAAGGATCAGCAACATTTAAAACAATTACTCTTTGAATGACCGACGCTGATACCGCTGTGAAGCTTCTGCTCCTGCAACATACTTTTTATAATTGCTCATAGTATATATATATATATATATATATATATATATATATATATATATATATATATATATATATATATATATATATATATATATATATATATATATATACGTTGCATATTCCTTACAGGACGATACAGTCAACACCAGCATCTTTCAGCTGCTATTGATGTACTAGGCAAGATTACGCTCAGTAGTTTGCCATTGCTTTCTGAGCGACCGGCTCAGATACCCCGGCAAGTTACCAGCGCGGCTCGAATCGCTGCCCATTCTCACGCAGCTGTGTTACGAGAATATACGGGATTACGGAGAAAGACGTTAAAACCTAGGCCAGGGAGACCGGCATAGTATATTACTTATGTGGAAATGTTTCTAAATCCTTGATTATCTTTGAATTTTCCGGCCACGCCTGTTACCCTTGTACGTTGCATCGCATGTCTGTAATAGGTCATGTCATGTATTTCCAGAGTGTAAAGAAGTTAATAAACTACTGAGCGTAATCTTGCCAAGAAATCAACAATCAGCTGAAAGATGCTGATGTTGACAGCGATGTCCTGTAAAGGATATGCGAGAAAGAAAAAAAATTAATGGTTCGCGAAGCGCTGGTAACTTACTGGGGTATATGAGCCGATCGTTCAGAAAGCAGTGGCAAACTACTGAACGTAAAACTTGCCTAGTACATCAACAGCAGCTGAAAAACGCTGGTGTTGACTGTAAGGGATATGTAACATAAAATAAAAGAGGTTAATGTATGTCAGCGTGTGTCTACGAGTTAAAGATGATCAGTTCGAAATGTAAAATAAAAGTAAAGACGAGAAAGAGTGAATGTGATTATTTACTAGACCCGAACTGAGCGATGACCAACGCAAATAGCTGTCCGAGTAATTCTCACGAGGATATTCTCGTATGACCAGCCAGAAAAGAGGTCAGCTCTTTCACCTGTTTAGCAAGTTTGTCTTACCACCAGAGTCGTGGTGCTAAATCTGACCAGTATATACAGTGCATTGACGGTCTCCCTGGCCGAGGAGATAAACGACTTTCTCTGTAATCCCGTTTATCCACATAGGGTCTCGCAGAGCGCGAGAATTGGTAGCGGTTCTCGCCGCGTTGGTGACTTACGGGATAAGTGAGCCGGCCGCTCAGAAAGCAATGGCAAACTACTGAGCGTAATCTTGCCATGAAATCAACAACAGCGGTAAAATGCTGGTTTTGACAACTATGTCCTGTAAAGGATATACGAATATATATATATATATATATATATATATATATATATATATATATATATATATATATATATATATATATATATATATATATATACACACTAGCTGACCCGGCCCGGCTTCGCCCAGACCCTGGTGGGGAGCATCTCATTTAATTCATATAAGTAGTCATATAAGTTCTCGTTCACGACTATCTATCTGTCTGTCTGTCTGACCAGGCCCGGCATCGCCCAACTCCTGGTGGGGAGCATCTCATTTAATTCATATAAGTAGTCATATAAGTTCCCGTTCCCGACTGTCTGTCTGTCTGTCTGTCTGTCTGTCTGTCTGTCTGTCTGTCTGTCTATCTGTCTGTCTGTCTGTCTGACCCGGCCCAGCCCATGGTGGAGAGCATCTCATTTAAATCATATAAGTAGTCATATAAGATCCCGTTCCCGACTATCTGTCTGTCTGTCTGTCTTGGGTAAATGGAGGAGGGAGGAGGAAGAGGGAGGTGGAGGAGGGAAGAGGAGGGAAGAGGAGGGAGGAGGAGACAGGAGACAGGAGGAATAGGGAGGAATAGGAGGGAGGAGGAGGGATTAGGAAGAGGAGGGAGGAGTAGGGTGGAGGAGGAGGGAGGAGGAAGAGGGAGAAGGAGGGAGGAGGAGAACGCAGGAGGAGGAGGAGAGGGAGGAGGAGGAGAGAGTAGGAGGAGAGAGGAGGCGGAGGGAGCAGGAAGAGGGAGGAAGAGGGAAGAGGAGAGGAGAAGGAGGAGGGAGGAGAAGGAGGAAGAGGGAGGAGGAGGGAGAAGGAGGGAGGAGGAGAACGCAGGAGGAGGAGGGAGGAGGAGGAGGAGAGGGAGGAAGAGGGAAAGGAAGGAGGAGGGAGGAGGAGGAGAGAGTGGGAGGAGGAAGGAGGCGGAGGGAGAAGGAAGAGGGAGGAAGAGGGAGAAGGAGGAGGGAGGAGAAGGAGGAGGAGGAGGAATGTGAAGGGAGGAGGAGAGAGGAGGAGGAGGGAGGAGGAGGAATGTGAAGGGAGGAGGAGAATGGAGGAGGGATGGGGAGGAGGAAGGAGGAGGGGGAGGGAGGAAGAAGGAGGAGGGATGAGGAGGGAGGGGGAGGAGGAGGAGGGCGAAGGAGGAAGGAAGAGAAGGGCGAGGAGGTAGGAGGAGGGAGGAGGAGGAAGAGGGAGGAGGAGGGAGTGGAGGAGGGAGGAGGATAGGCGGAGAGAGGAGGAGGAGGGAGGAATAGGAGGGAGGAGGAGGGATTAAGAGAAGGAGGGGGAAAGGGGAGAAGGAGGAGGGAGGAGGAGGAAGAGGGATGAGGAGGGTGAAGGAGGAGGAGGAGGTAGGAGGGTGAAGGAAGA
>JACEFZ010018410.1:0-33380 GCA_014155875.1 Cepaea nemoralis
GATGGCTATCCTTTACAGGACGTTGCAGTCAGCACCAACATTTTACTGCTGTTGTCGATGTTTTGGCAAGTTTTATGTTCAATGGTTTGCCTTTGTTTTCTGAACGACCGGCTGCCATACCAACACGTTAAAACCAGCACGACACGGTCTGCATTTACCAGATCAATCAATCAGGTGCCGTCTCCGCAATGAAGGTTGGCTGCAATGGATCTCCAACACTGTCTGTCTCTCGCCCTAAATGTACATTCTGTCAGTCTGATGCTCGTCCATCTCTTGATGTTATCCTCCCACCTGTATCGTTGTCTACCTCTTGCTCGCTTGCCCTCAACCTTGCCTTCCAGTATGGTTTTTATAAGAGTATCATGTCTTTTAACGTGGCCAAAATATTTCACTTGTCTCCTCTTTATTTCTTTCATCAACTCTCTCTTCATTCCCAGTTTTTCTAGGACCTCTGCATTTGATTGTTTTTGTTTCCATGAAATACGACCTATTCGTCTGTATATCGACATCTCCAGGGCTTCTATGCGACTTTCTAGTTGCTTGTTCAATGTCCAGGCTTCCGCGCCATACAGTAACGTTGAATATACGTAGCATTTGACAATTCTCATTTTTAATGGTTATTAATCTCTTTAGATGTTAATACTGATTTCATGCCGTTGAAAGCATTTTTGGCCATTCCTATTCTCTTTTTGATTTCCATTTCACTTCCACCATCATCTGTTATTATATGTCCAAGATAAGAGAAATTTGTTACCTGTTTTAGTATCTGCCCATTTACTGTGATGTTCATTGATGACCTTTCCTTTTCACTGCTAATTATAATTGTTTTTGTTTTTTTGGATGTTAATATCAAAGATTACACCCAACATATAACAGAGAAAAACTACAAGACATTACAGTCAAAGAGAAATTTACAGATGAAATAAAATGTAAATTTGAAACTTTGCAAAACCCTTTGGACGAAAGCGTTGACCAAACTTGGTTGAACATCAAGAATACAATTCTATCTACCACAGAAGAATGTCTCGGTGTGTTAACCACGCATAGAAAGAACAGATGGTTCAATCAAAAATGTGAAGAAGCAGTCATTAGGAAGAAGAATGCCAGACATTTATGGTTAAATGACATCAATAACATCCAAAAGGAACAGCATTATAGAAATGAATGTAAAGAGGCTACAAAAATAGTCGGACAGCAGAAGCGAGAATATATGAGTAGTATAATCAAAGATATGGAAACTAATCACCAGAAAAATGAATCCAGAAAATTTTTTACAGAACTGAAGTCAATGAAACGAGGGCACCAACAAAACACATATGGTTTAAAAGACAAAAATGGGAATATGATAAATACCAATGAGGAAATGTGCAACACATGGAAAGAATATTTTATTGAATTACTAAATTGTGAAGCTCCAAGTAACATTTTCCCACAGGAAGAAGTTCTAACATGCGAACCACAAATTGAAGAACCTACATTTGAAGAAATCCTATATGTAATCACACGACTTAAAAACAATAAGGCAACTGGGCGATGGAATTGCTGCTGAATTTATAAAGGCAGGTGGCCATGCATTACATCTAAAGCTATACGAACTAATAATAAAAATCTGGAGGACAGAAGAATTACCCCATGACTGGAAAGAGTCATTATTGATACCTATCTTTAAGAAAGGAGACAAGTTCCAATGTGGAAATTATAGAGGAATATCACTACTGTCCACAAGCTATAAGATACTATCCGCAGTATTACTAAATAGACTAAAACCATATTCAGAAGACATATTAGGTGACTACCAGGCGGGTTTTAGACAAAACAGATCAACAATAGATCAGATATTTATCTTACGACAAATAGCCAGAAACATTGGGAATATAAAGAGATCTCCATAACATTTTTGTGGATTTTAAAAAGGCTTATGATAGTGTCCATAGGAATAGTCTATGGAATGCTATGCAGGAATTTGGAATACCAAGGAAGTTAATCAACATGACCAGACTATGCAGGAAGATACTTATAATATAGTAACATATAAAGGCAGGAAATCAGACCCCTTCCAAATAACATCTGGCTTGAAACAGGGTGATGCACTATCGCCGCTACTCTTCAATCTGGCTCTAGAGAAAGTTGTAAGGAAGGTAAAGGAGGAATGTGATATTGGAGGAACATCCAAGCTGCTTGGTTATGCAGATGATATAGATATTATAGGGCAAAGTGAACAAAAGACATTGGAAATATTGACTCACTTAAAGGAAAAAGCCCAACAGATGGGGCTCGTTATCAACCAAGATAAGACAGAATATATGGTAATTTCAAGAGACGGAATGACTAAAAACTCTGGCCACATACAAATAGATAATATGACCATTAAAAGAACGGAAACATACAAATACCTGGGTACAATCTTCAACTGCTCCAACATCATAAGGGAAGAAATACAAACTAGAATCAACTCTGGAAATAAGATATACTATGCACTACAACATCTACTAATATCAAAGGCGCTATCTCGTAACACCAAAATCACAATATACAAAACACTGATCAGACCAGTTGTGCTGTATGGCTCTGAAACCTGGAGTACAACGAAAGGAGACGAAGCCTTGTTACAAACCTTTGAGAACAAAATTTTAAGACGCATCTTTGGACCCATTAGGGATACACAAAGTGGAGAGTGGAAAAGAAGAAGTAACAAAGACATTTATGATTTGTTTAAGTCCCCGCTAATCACTGGTATCATGAAGGCTAATAGACTACAATGGCTGGGGCATATAGAAAGAATGGAAGATAATAGGGAAACAAAACTCGCTTACACTCAGGAAATAAATGACCGTAGACCCCGAGGTAGACCAAGAAGGCGGTGGAGAGATAATACATGTACAGACCTACAAGCACTTGGAATCAACGACTGCCAAGAGAAGGTCCACCAGAGAGACGAATGGAGACAGATTGTATTTGCAGCAAAGAACCTCAATGGCTCGGAACGCTGAAGAAGAAGAAGAAGAAGAAGAAGAAGAAGAAGAAGAAGAAGAAGAAGAAGAAGAAGAAGAAGAAGAAGAATATCTACGCTGTGCAGTATGGCTCTGAAACCTGGAATACAAGGAAAGGAGACGACGCCTTGTTACAAACCTTTGAGAACAAAGTTTTAAGACGCATCTTTCGACCCATTAGGGATACACAAAGTGGAGAGTGGAAAAGAAGAAGTAACAAAGACATTTATGATCTGTTTAAGTGCGCGCTAATCACTAGTATCATGAAGGCTAATAGACTACAAAGGCTGGGGCATATAGAAAGAATGGAAGATAATAGGGAAACAAAACTCGCTTACACTCAGGAAATAAATGACCGTAGACCCCGATGTAGACCAAGAAGACGGTGGAGAGATAATATATATACAGACCTACAATATATATTAGACCTCATATTAGACCATCATATATATATTAGATACAGACCTCATATATATATATATATATATATATATATATATATATATATATATATATATATATATATATATATATATATATATATATATATATATATATATATATATATATACAGACCTACTAACGGGGACTGAGTGGTCTCGAGGTATGGTGTCCGCCTCGAGTGCTGGAGGTCCCGGGTTCAGGCCCCGGTGAGGACAGGGATTTAAAAAATCTACGTGGACTTCCAGTAATACCCCTGGTCTCTGGGTAGTGAGATCGGACGCCCGTGTGTATTGTTGCGCACGTAAAAAATCCCTTGGCAGTTGGAAATCGAAAAAGAGTAGCCTAACGGCGCTGCCCATGCAAAAATTTCGAGTTTAAAATCTACCCAAAGTATTTCAGGATCCTCGCCGATGCAACGGAGTTCGTGTATTGAGCTGAATTTCTCCAGACTCAGGTTTGAGTTAGGAGGAAAACGGAGCACTTATGGGTTTAACCGTGTGCCGTGATGTTGCGGTGATCCAACGACTAAACTACACTAAACTAAACAGACCTACAAGCACTTGGAATCAACGACTGGCAAGAGAGAAGACGAATGGAGACGGATTGTATCTGCAGCAAAGAACCTCAATGGCTCTGAACGGTGAAGAAGAAGAAGAATATCTAAGCCTCATTCTGCATTGTGCCTGTTTACTTCTTCCACTAGGTCTTGCAACTCTTGCTCACTTTCTACTAGTAACACGGTATCGTCAGCATATCTAAGAATGTTTATGATTCTTCCATTGATGTTAAGTCCAGGTATTTCAACTTGTTTAAACATTCTTCCTGTGTATAGGTTAAAGAGTCTTGGGGACAGTACACATCTTTTCCGTACTCCTCTTGTTATCTATATAGATGACGAATAGTTATTACCGCATCCAATAGACCCCACTTGTTCCCAGTACAAGTTACTAATAAGTCTGATGTCCTTTCCGTCTACTCCTATATCTTGAAGGCACGTAATTAGTCGTTCATGCTGTACTCTATCAAAAGCTTTCTTGTAGTCTATAAAACAAACATATATACATTCTTTGAACTTCTATATGTTATTTCAATTAACATCCTCAAACAGATGATTGCTTCTCTGGTGCCGCTGTTTTTGCGGAACCCAAATTGTTCTTCAGCTACTTCCTCATCTATTTTATGTTGAATTCTTTCATGTATGACCTTGGGTAGTATCTTAGTTATGTGGCTCATTAAGCTAATAGTTCTGTAATCCTCACACTCAACAGTTCTTGACTTCTTCGGTAAAGTGATGAAAATGGATGTTTTCAAATCCTTGGGGATGTACCCAGTATTATATATATCATTACATAATTCTGTGATAGTTTCAATGCCAAAGCTGGATAAGGATGTTATCATCTCTATTGTTATCTTGTCAGGGCCTGCAGCCTTTCCTTCTTTCGTCTTTTTAATTGCCTTTTCTATTTCAGCCGTTAATATTTTTGGTCCATCTTGAGTATTATACAATGTTGGTCTATTGACCCTGTTGTCCCAGAATAAATCTTCTGATGTACTCTGTCCATCTTTTTATTATGTCAGTGTTATTAATTATAATTTCTCCATTTTTTCCTCTCATACATCCGTTTCCTGTTATATTATTTTTCTTCTTTGTACATCTTTTTATATGTTCATGTAATTCTTTCGAGTTGTGTTTTATTTCCAGATCCTGTATTTCTTTGCAATGTTTCTGCAGCCACTCTTCTTTGGCAACTCTGCACATGTGACGTATTTCTCTATCTATTACTATATACTCTGGTGTGTTCTTTGCTTTCTTTCTTTGAGACATTTTACTCAAGATTTCATCGGTTATCCATAATTGTATTTTCTTATTAATCTTCACTGGCAAGGTGATATTTGCAATCTGAATACTGGTTTTTACACTTTCCCTTTTGTATTAATTTTATCCTCGGGATTTTCATTTTTTCGATATTGTTCCATACTTTCAATGATTAGCCCATCATATCTATTTTTGACTTCAACTAGGTATAGTTGACTTATTTCTAGTTGTTTCAATGCCGATATATCTACTTGAGGTGTCTTCGATTTCCTTATTCCTGGGTTTCTAAGTTTTATTTGTAATTTTAAAACTACAGGATTATGGTCAGAGTTGATATCAGCACCAGGGTATGTTTTGGCATTTTTAACATAGTTTTTAAATCTATTTCTAATCATATTGTAGTCATTTTGGTTTCTTGTTCTATCTCCAGAAGCTTTTCCATGTATAAAGTTTCCTAGGGTTATGTTGGAAAAGTTTGTTGCAAACAATAAGTTTGTTTTCTGCACAGAACTGTATCAGCCGGTCTCCTCTGTCGTTTCTGTTTCCCATACCATATTGCCATACTATCTGCTTATATTTATTTTTTCCAACTTTTGCGTTCATGTCTCACATGACAATTAGGACCTCTGATGATTTTTCAACTTTCAGTGTTTGTTGTAGGTCTTCATAGTATTCTTCTAGCTGTTCATCACTATAATCAGTTGTTGGAGCATATGTCTAAAGAATTACTATGTTGAACGGTCTTGCCTTAATTTTGAGAAGTATCATCCTATCTTTATGAGTCCAGAATCCACTAATATATTTCTCTCAATCTCGTTTTACTAAAATGCCTACTCCTCTCTCGTGATGATCTCCTCCTGAATTAATGAATACGTAATCTTCTCTCCTTATATAACTTGTATCTGTCCGTCTTGTTTCAGATACGCCTAAGATATCCAAATTCGTGTTTTTTTGCTTCTGCAATAAGGTTATCAATCTTCCCTGCTTGATATAAGGTGCGTACGTTCCACGTACCAATTCTCAGACTTCTCCTTCTACTTTTCAGGTAAGAATCGTCAGAATGCACCCTTTCAAAAGAATTTGGGATGCATTCGTCATTATGCACTTTCTTATTCACCATAGGGGTTGTCTCTTCCCTGTGAATATTTACAACAGGCTCATCTCCAGGGGGGCCAAGAATTACCCGTATCGCTTTTTTCTTGTTGAATTACCATTGCTGTCTTGGGGATATTACATGGTGAGGTCCCAACCTCTTCCACAATGGCCAGCCATGGTCACTATCGTGTCCTGGACACGCCTCATGCATGCCACACACTCTGTTTCGATTTCGAAGCCGTTGATCTATTTAGATTCATCCGCCTTCTCCACTGTCCCAGTCTTTATGTACTAGGGATGGACATTCCCTTAGTAAGATATTACCCCTACTTCATTATTTACCAGATAACTAAATTAAAAACACAGATAAGAAATGAATAGGGGATATAATCATCTAATTTTATTGTAAGGGATATTACTTGAGTTATAAATACTAAAATATAAAACAGCTATAATGTTTTAAATTAACGTAGAAATCCTTTTCTTTTGCCTTAAAAATAATACAACCAATTTTTAAGTTAAATACTTTAATTTCAAAAAACGTATTTTAGAATTCTTATATATAATTATGTAAACTTTAATGTAGTTACATTTTATAATCAACTTTACAGTTCGACATGTATTGTTTAATTTGTAATTGTATACTTTTAATGACAGCATGGTTTCTCTAATCTTCCTAATTGGAAAAAAAAAACATTTTTTTACTGGCCTCCTAAGGCCACACAAATTTTAAAATCTGGAGGTGCTGCTGGCCCATTTGCTAGAACGCCAGATTTACCTTCGGGAGACGCAGGTTCGAATCCTCGGTAAGGTGTAGGATTTGTTTCTGACGGCGGCAAAAAGAAAATGCTGACCTGCACAGTTCGCGGCAACTGCACTAGCCAGGTGGCCTTAATTCCTCAGACTCAAAGTGCCCCCTGCCATACACCGCAAGGTACCATATTGGCAGTAAATGACAGTGACAGTTGACAGTTTATATATACCAAACTTTGATACCATTAGCAAAGAAATTAGAGGACGGAATATTAACATGTTAGGCATATGTGAACTGTCTCCCTGGCCTAGGAAGTTAGCGACTTTCTCCGTAATCCCGTATATCCACATGAGGAGCGTACCTTGCGAGAGATCGGTAGCGCCTTATCGACTACCAGCACCCTTCCGCGAGATGACAAAAAATAAGCGGTCAAAATTATTCTCTCTCTATCTTCCTCTATGGTATGATTTTCCTCTACGTCATATTATGACCACCAACACCGATCCCGAGAATATTATCTATAGATCTCAATATATGCTTACTATACAATAAAAAAAAGCACATATCTTTGTCTGACACTCTTTTTTATATACCGAAATGCTCCTAAATGGTTGTTGACCATGCTGCTAATATAGGGAGTATTTTTAATGACTGTGCAGTGTTTGAAAATATTGCCAGTCCAAGTTTTAGAAAACTTGGACCGGCAATATTTTCAAACACTGCACAGTCATTACAAATACACCCTGCATATGTTCGTTATTACTCGCAGGTCGTCGTCGGTAGTACATTCATTAACTGATTCTACGCCGAAGGATAATGTAACGCCAAATGCGACTTTCCATTTGGACAGAAGGATGATATATCGCCATACTAGGGTCATCGTGTTGTTTTGTAGCATCTTACGCAATTTCGATGCTCGGTGAACGGTAATTTACATTATAATCCATCCATTATGTGCCATGCCGGTAAGCGTGGGCGGTCATGACTCGCCATTTCACTTGATTACTAGAGTCGTGGATCAGCTCATTGTTCTTGTCTCGACCGTGCCACGTGGTCAAGCCATCAAGATATTTATTCCTCTGTCTTCCCCTCGATCTTAACAGTTGCCACCAAGTTCTCTAATTTACTTCTCATAACATGTCCCAAAAATTTTGACCGTCTGCGTTTAATTTCTTTAATCAGTTTACAATTTTCATTTGTTTCTTGTAGGACTTGGTCGTTCGTTTTTCAATCTGTCTCTGGTATTCTTTGCACTCTCCTCAGAAACCAAATTTCCACAGCCATCAGATGTTTTCCAGCTTGACTGCTCATTGTCCACGCTTCACATCCACACAAAAGTACAGGCTCTATGTAGCACCTCAACACTCTGTGTTTCTCGTACCAATTATAATACTTGTTCATTTGACGATGTACTGTTTGGTCCAAACCGACTATTTTTTGTTTGCCCCTGAATCAGCTAATGGCTGTAGACTGACAGTTACTCGGAACAAAAGTATCAAGATAAACATATGGTATCTGGAGTAAAAATTGTTTGGTGTATAAAAAGCTCAGACGAATAGTTTTTCTTTCTCATCATCATGTGCCAACCCATTAGGCACTGGCGGTCATGGTTCCTCATCATCATCAAGTGCCCTGCCAGCTGGCGTAGGCATTCATGGCTCTCCACAGATCTCGGTCTTCAGTGTTCTGGATCAACTCTGCTGATGATATTCCTCCCTGCCACTGTCTCAATCCATCCAGCATCATTTCTCTTGGTCTGCCTCTCTTCCCCTCGATCTTTCCAGTTGTCACGATGTTCTCCAATGCCTCTCTTTTCATCACATGACCAAAGAAAGCTGTTTCTCTCTCTCTCTTATTGTTGTATATAATGTTCTAGTTTCATTAGCCTGTCTCAGGCAGTCGTTGTTAGTTACTCTGGCAGTCCAAGGAATTTGCAACATTCGTCTCAGGAACCACATCTCTGTTGCTTCTAATTTCTTCATTTACATTCCACGATTCACTGCCATACAGCAAAACTGGTTCTACATAGCATTTCAGCACTCTCTTTCTTACATTCATTGATAGTGATATAATATATATATATTCTTCTTCAGCATTCCGAGCCATTGAGAATATTTGCTGCAGATACAAGCCATCTCCATTCATCTCTCTGGTTGACCTTCTCTTGCCAGTCGTTGATTCCAAGTGCTTGTAGGTCTGTATGTATATTATCTCTCCACCGTCTTCTTGGTCTACCTCGGGGTCTACGGTCATTTATTTCCGAGTGTAAGTGAGTTTTGTTTCCCTATTATCTTTCTTTCTTTCTATATGCCCCAGCCATTGTAATCTATTAGCCTTCATGATACCAGTGATTAGCCGGGACATAAACAGATCATAAATGTCTTTGTTGCTGCTTCTTTTCCACTCTCCACTCTGTGTATCCCTAAAGGACCCAAAGATATATAAAGAGAAGCAATCTTCACAGATGCAAACTCAGCTGAAGAGCAAAAAACAGCACAGAAATAGCAGACTTAAGAGCAGCGCTCCATGGACAATTTCAGAAATCAAAAAAAGTTGTAATACAGTGGATCACATCACAGTATTCCTCGAAATGGAGAATCTGACAGACTGGCAAAAGAGGGCGGACGACTACCTCAGCCTGACATTGACATAACCTATAATGTGGCAAAGAGGTTTATAAAAAGCACTTATAGAACCAAGTTCAATATAAATGTTATAGACGGGTTCTAAGAATATCTTGGATAAAGAAAAGAACAAATGCATCCATACTTCAAGAGCTGAATATTGAAGGTGGGCTATTAAAGATGATAAAACAAAGAAAACTTAAATATATTGGTCACTTGAAACATCATGAAAGTTTGGAGAGAACAATAATGAAGGGGTATATGCCTGGGAAGAGAGGAAGAGGAAAGCCAAAGAGAAGATGGGTGCAGGATGTGGTGGATGATCTCCAGATGGGTGTATCAGACACGGGACATCTTGCTTGTGATCGAGAAGTTTTCCAGAAGGTTGTTATGGGAGTGAGGTTCTGCAAAGGACATGCTACTGAATGAATGAGAACCAAGTGGGAATCAGAGCATCCAGGCCACCAGAAGGATGATGCATATTACAAACTCGACCAAAGAGAACAAGTAGCAATCTTCAGATTCCGCACAGGACATAACAAGCTGAAATAGTAATTGTTCAAGTAAACTAAAGATAGGAGATACTGATGAATGTAATTGTGGAACTGGTAAAATGACAGCTAAACATTTGCTGCAGGAGTGCCCAATATATGCATAACAGAGAAAGATATTTTGGCCTACACCTGCTTCATTTTAGGATAAGCTTTATGGAGATATCAACAAGCTCAAGTTGACTGCAGCTTACTTTAACTACATTCAGGTTGGCATCTAAAGGTGCATGAAGACTGTCACATTTCATACCACAGGTATGTCAGTAACAAAAGCGTCCCAGAGGCATGAAATGGAATATTGCTTGGATAGCAAATCCATTACGTGGAAAGTCTGGATCGAAAGCTCACTGTGTGGATGTCATCTGCAGACTGCATTCTTCTGGTTTCCGGAAGAACAGCCTGTGGTGAACGGAAAGCCCAATATATGGAAGTGAGGCTAAGCAGCCATGTGCAGGACATTATCATTCCTTGGGTGAGCCCAGTACAAGAGCGCTATGTTTCGGCTCTGCAATTATGGAAGCCTTGTATGGAGGGGAATGCCATGGTCTGCCCCTGCCTTCCCTTCAGCTGTTCTAAATAGACCAGCTAGGATGGGGATATAACCACAACAGTGAGCGTCAAATGTCCTAGGAAACATCCGGGAAGGTAACCCAGCCAACAAATGCCTGAAGAAGTCGGATGTATCTGCTGAAAGGTTCAAATTTTGCAGCTCTGCTGTAAACAGGCACAATGCAAGTACATCTAAAACAACACTCTGGACAAACACAGAAGAAATCAGCGCCATCCATGAGCTGGCCATCTTCAGAGGATGCAGAGCTAGTAAGTTTATTAGCTCATTGGTGGCCCTCCAACTCCTGCACGCCCTGGAACGAAGATTACACTACAGACAACAAACCCCCGCACTAATTCAGTCCACTGTCTACATACAGAACCTGCCTTGATGTTTTGGATTATGCTCACTGAATCAATCAATCAGTCAACAACATTCAACCCAGACAACATTCAGAATATGACTTCTGGGAATTTGAACACCAAATATGTGCAGTCTTTAATCTGTATGTCTTACTATTATGTGTATAACACATAGCCTTTATCTACACACACCCTCTATCTCTCAGTCTATCCTTCCATTGTAAACAGCAGCTGGCAATGAGCAACAGACGGGGCAGAAATGTTGCAGCAGATGCTTCAGGGCTTCCAGTTTAGGAATACTCAATGTCCTGGAATCTGAAATGTGAAAAAACAAACGTGTTAATAGAGCTAGAGATGAACGAAAGACGAGTGATTGGACGGGCCGAATGTAAGGCGGGCCTGCATGCCCAATTTGTTACCCTTTGAAAATAAAGTCTGTTCATTAACTACAATACAAGCATGACATCAACTACCATGCGAGCAGTCACAAATCAGGAGAATATAATCCATCTATATTCATTGATTGGTGCAGGCACAAAATATGACAACAAGAGTAAGACAGACAGAGTAATGTGGAGCTCATGGAGAGAACTGAGCATATACTAGTGAACCAAGAGGTGAGGGACAGATGGTGGTGCTGGGTGGGACAAGCATTGGGAAGACCTGAGAATAGCATAACTAGACATGCTGGAATTCACTGGAATAATGAAACAGAAGACATAAACAGGCATGAAAGAGAGAAGCCGAGTCAGACATGAATAATAGGGGGAAGATATGGGCAGAGCTGCGTCAGACATCTAAGGATAAGATGTAGTGGAGTGAGCTGGTAGACAGACTGGAGTGAGTTGGTAGAGGGACTGGAGTGAGCTGGTAGACAGACTGGAGTGAGTTGGTAGAGGGACTGGAGTGAGTTGGTAGAGGGACTGGAGTGAGCTGGTAGACAGACTGGAGTGAGCTGGTAGAGGGACTGGAGTGAGCTGGTAGACAGACTGGAGTGAGCTGGTAGAGGGACTGGAGTGAGCTGGTAGAGGGACTGGAGTGAGCTGGTAGACAGACTGGAGTGAGCTGGTAGACAGACTGGAGTGAGCTGGTAGACAGACTGGAGTGAGCTGGTAGAGGGACTGGAGTGAGTTGGTAGAGGGACTGGAGTGAGCTGGTAGACAGACTGGAGTGAGCTGGTAGAGGGACTGGAGTGAGCTGGTAGACAGACTGGAGTGAGCTGGTAGACAGACTGGAGTGAGCTGGTAGAGGGACTGGAGTGAGCTGGTAGACAGACTGGAGTGAGCTGGTAGAGGGACTGGAGTGAGCTGGTAGAGGGACTGGAGTGAGCTGGTAGAGGGACTGGAGTGAGCTGGTAGAGGGACTGGAGTGAGCTGGTAGAGGGACTGGAGTGAGCTGGTAGACAGACTGGAGTGAGCTGGTAGAGGGACTGGAGTGAGCTGGTAGACAGACTGGAGTGAGCTGGTAGAGGGACTGGAGTGAGCTGGTAGACAGACTGGAGTGAGCTGGTAGAGGGACTGGAGTGAGTTGGTAGACAGACTGGAGTGAGCTGGTAGAGGGACTGGAGTGAGTTGGTAGAGGGACTGGAGTGAGTTGGTAGAGGGACTGGAGTGAGCTGGTAGAGGGACTGGAGTGAGTTGGTAGACAGACTGGAGTGAGCTGGTAGAGGGACTGGAGTGAGTTGGTAGAGGGACTGGAGTGAGTTGGTAGAGGGACTGGAGTGAGTTGGTAGAGGGACTGGAGTGAGTTGGTAGAGGGACTGGAGTGAGTTGGTAGAGGGACTGGAGTGAGCTGGTAGAGGGACTGGAGTGAGTTGGTAGACAGACTGGAGTGAGTTGGTAGAGGGACTGGAGTGAGCTGGTAGAGGGACTGGAGTGAGTTGGTAGACAGACTGGAGTGAGCTGGTAGAGGGACTGGAGTGAGTTGGTAGAGGGACTGGAGTGAGTTGGTTGAGGGACTGGAGTGAGCTGGTAGAGGGACTGGAGTGAGTTGGTAGACAGACTGGAGTGAGTTGGTAGAGGGACTGGAGTGAGTTGGTAGAGGGACAGGAGTGAGTTGGTAGAGGGACAGGAGTGAGCTTGGTAGAGGGACATGGAGTGAGTTGGTAGACAGACTGGAGTGAGTTAGTGAGGGACAGGAGTGAGTTGGTAGAGGGACAGGAGTGAGCTGGTAGAGGGACTGGAGTGAGTTACCTGACAACGTCAGCCTCAGTGGAGGATAAAGGACTGAAGAATGAGAATCTATCAATATAAGATCTACTCCTGCTTGAATACAAACATGATCAAGTCTATCACTACTGTCTGGTGAGCAATATACTGGCCCCTTGCTGTCTTGACAAACGATACTTTGTTACATTGTGCTTTAAAACAGACATAATAACTACAACCCATCATCATCATCATGTGCCATGCCGATAAGCATGGGCGGTCATGTTTTGCATTCTCACTCGGTCACCAGAATTGTGGATCAGCTCTGTGTTTCTGTCTCAACCATGCCACGTGGTCAAGCCATCCTGATATTTACTTCTCAGCCTTCCCCTTGTTCTTTTCCCCTCGATCTTGCCAGTTGTTACCAAGTTCTCCAATTCATTTCTTCTCATAACATGCCCAAAAATTTTGACTGTCTATGTCTACTGCCTCTAATCCATTTACGATTTTCATTTGTTTCTTGAAGGGCTTGTTCATTAGTTTTTCTGTCTATCCAAGGTATTCTTTGAATTTTCCTCAAAAACATCTCACAGCCATCAGATGTTTTTCAGCCCGTCTGCTCATTGTCTACGCTTCACATCCATTCAAAAGTACAGGTTCTATGTTGATTTACCATGCTGATTCTTGTTCTCTTCAAGGCATCTCCCATCAGATGTTATGACTGTTCCGAGATAACTGTACCGATTCACTTGTTTAAGAATATGCCCATTTACTTGTATATTACATTGTGGTATTTCCCTCATCCCAGTGATGACCATAATCTGTGCCTTCTTACAATTCAATTCTAGTTTTTCACTGTGTGCAACCCACGGCTGTAGCGAATGTGACTGATCAGACCAATCTATATAACATCAATCTATATATGATCTTCCCCTGCTTGGATACAAACATGATCAAGTCTATGTCTACTGCTGTGTGAGCAGTAGGGAGTCTCCACGGCGAAGTGGTTACACTGACTGCCTTGCTAGGATCAAAAGCATCAGATTTGTTTGGTGTGGTTTAGCTTATTTAATACTTTCTTTGCTTAACATTAATTGTGTGTGTGTGTTTTTTTTAAACTTGCTTTGAACTCAAGTGTAGTCAATAAACGTGCTACTATTTCTAGTTCACTGGACTGATTTTTGCTTGTGGATTAGTTTTACCTATTACCAGTGTCCCTCGTTAATAGGCAAACATACTCTGACTTCAGATGTACTTATAATTTACGTCCCCAAGTCAAGGACAACAGGTCAACATTTTAGTCCAGCTGTCTGGTGAAGGGGTTGAACTGCTAACCTCGGCGTCAGCACACCAGATGTTTAAGAACATGCGATCTTACCCATTCAACCATGTTGACCTACATTTTTCCATTTCATTGTCCCAATTTTATTGTTTCATTATCCTTATGTTATTGTTTCATCATTTCGCTTCATTGTCCCCATTTTATTGTTCCATTATTTCATTTCACTGTCCCCATTTTATTGTTCCATTCATCCATTTCACTGTCCCTATTTTATTGTTCCATTCTTCCATTTCATTGTCCCTATGTTATTGTTCCATTATTATGTTTCATTGTCCCCACTATGATTTCTGTTCGCCCCGTTCATTTTAACCCTTTACCCCCGAACGGGCAAAGTGGCCGAAAACGCCCATGAATACTAAGCGTTTTAAAAACGCAATCTCGCGACTTTCCGATTGTCTACTTCCGGTTTTGCATGATAAGGTATGACAACGTGGCCGACATTTGCAAGCGTGTACTTTGAATTTGAACGGATTTTTAGAAAAAAGTTTTTGAGGGTTTTATGCATTGTATTTCAAAATGGATTTTGACGATTCTTCAAGTGATAGCAGAGATTTTGTTGGGTTCAATTTAAGGGACATTGAAGGGCACGAAGTTGACTATTAATCGAGCTAGATATCAGTGATCAGCATTAGCAGTGGTGAGTCGGACTTTAAAGAAAGTGATTCTGATTCTGAAAATGTGTTTGTAAATTGTCAGATAGATGACTGACAATCACAAACAATATGTTGCATTTTGTAAATATGTGTGGATTACCAGCAACATTCAACATACTTATTCATAGGGGTAAAATAACCTGCATGCATTTTCCTTCATTTTTTTAAAATTTAATTAAAATCTGTTGACTAACACCTTAGATGTAACGTAACGTAACTAAAATTTTACCGACCCTGAAAAATCTCGCCCGTTCAGAGCTAAGAAACGGACAAACATCTGCCATGTAAAGGGTTATGGTATGCACAACACGCCTGTGTTTGTTGTTTCTCTTTCTCACACAGGATCTGCACACACCTGTCTGTGTCTGCTTACACTGATTATATGGCAGTTGTGATTTCTCCTAGGTAGCTCCCAGATCACCTGCCACAATATGTATCCCATGCTAACACTGGGCCCTTCATTCGCATCATATGCACTTCCCCATGCCTCCCTATCTGGCCTGCAGCTGACAAGGGCTTGTCGTCGGATCTGTGTATGTTCCAAACGGGACATCTACTGTTCTTCTGTAGTAGCTGCCCATGCACATTCTGTAGGGTAATGATTCCACAGCTAGTGGGCCGAGCATCATCTCTTCCAGACAGAAAGGAGATGTTCAATATTGTGGAGAAATACAACAACAAACACAGAAGATGCCAACTTACTTGCAAGAAACACAGGAGTAGAAAACAGTCTGACCCTCGTCAGCGGAGCGTGTCTGTCTGGTTGTGTAGGTCATGGTGTCATGTTGGCAGCGCGGGCACTGGCGTTCCACCTGATTCACAGAATTAAGTCAACAGATCAGAACATACATACCAGATTTATAAATATACATACCAGGTTTATAAATATAGTGCACATACAATTGGGTTAGTCATGAAAGTGTGACGTAACTGTTTATGAGATAAACTCACGAAACACATACAACATACAGACAGTGTTTATTCTTGTCTTATCTGCGGCCTGTGTTGACAGTGCAGTAGTTGAGCAGGCCTGTGTTTAGAACTGACATACGTTGCTGGCAATGTCCTCATGACAGGATGCATTTGGAACAGTTGTACTGACAGATCTTTCTGGACTGGATATCTCACATGATGATGATTGTTAAGTGAGTCTTAGCTTGATGTACTCCGTGATTCTTATCCATATCTGTTCCACTTATCCACAACTTGTCTGAGTTATTCACAGTAATAAACGAAAGACGCAGAGAACACAGGGATTCAACCCCATGACCTTCACATGGTAACAGTGCCTTGTTGCAGGGACAAATGGTCTCAATGCACAGGTCATTAGCCAGGTCTATCATCCACTAGAACCCACAAATAGTGACATGGAGAGAATTTGTAGCCAGCAATGTTTGGAGCTTAACGGGTCAGAGGAATCAATATTAACCAACCATATATCAAATGTACATACACATGTGACCACGTGTTTTAAGTTTTTCAGCTGAATTAGCATTATTTATTCTCTTCATCTGATATATAACTCTGCAGTATGCCCTTGATGACATGCAGTGAAATATGCCAGGCAATAAATCATGCAACACACAGTTTGTGGCTTCTGTGTGTACATATATCAAATAACAATCACTGGGAAGGTTAACCCGGTCAACAAATGCCCGCAGAAGTCGGATATGTCGGCCTAACGGTGCAAGAACACAGCTCTGCTGTAAACAGGCACAATGCAATCACAGTCCGGGAAAAAAAACTCCAGATGAACGCAGAAGAAGAAGAAGAAATAACAATCACAAATACTGGAGTCTTTATGCTGGGGTAAGTAGATTATGAACATTCAAAGAAGAGACATAAATGGTTGGTTTCATCGCATGTCACATCTCTCCAGCTTGCTTCTTCAAATTTATTCCAAGTCCTAAACGTCTACCTCCTTGCCTTGATCGCTTTCCTGGAGGATCCCTTCTGACCAGAAATCATGGTTATTTCCCGGTAAAACCCTCATTGCTAGAGCATTTCTGACCCAGCTTGTATCTGTGTGTCATCTAACCACAACTGCAGGCTGCCGTAGCACAATGACTAGACACTTGGATGAAGGCTCATTTCATGGGTTTGAATTCACACTGGGGCAGATTGTTACAATAGACTTGGGCTGCCATGTGGACACAGCTTACAATGATAAGACTTGGGCTGCCATGTGGACACAGCTTACAATGATAAGACTTGGGCTGCCATGTGGACACGGCTTACAATGATAAGACTTGGGCTGCCATGTGGACACAGCTTACAATGATAAGACTTGGGCTGCCATGTGGACACAGCTTACAATGATAAGACTTGGGCTGCCATGTGGACACAGCTTACAATGATAAGACTTGGGCTGCCATGTGGACACGGCTTACAATGATGGACTTGGGCTGCCATGTGGACACAGCTTACAATGATAAGACTTGGGCTGACCATACCCCCACTGAGTGCTGATTGGTTGATAAAACATGAGCCTAGCACCATATACCCAATATGAGTTTAGACTATAAAAGGCTCCTTGACTTCCTTTTTTGTCAAACCAACAACAACATGACCCCAGGATACAACAATGGTATAGTAACAGGATGTTTGTATCTGCTATACAACAACACAAGGCAGTATTACAATAAGTTCAAACACTCAACAAGTCATCAACCTACAGTTGGACCCATGAATTCCGGTGCTTTCTGTTCCGCTTCGGAGACTCCTGCCGAAGCATCGCCACTGGATGACATATGCTTCTTCTTCTTTGGGGAGTTGAAATGAATGACAAACTCTTCAACAACATCACCATAGTCTGAAATTAACAACAATAAAATGATACGATCAGACATCATCTTCATACAAGTAATACAACACAGGCAGAAATCATCCTTAATGTATTTAATAGCATCACAGTGCCTCATCCATTGTAGGCTCAGTGACGAAAGCCCTGTACTTGAACATTCTAATAATACGATATTTCGCCAGCCAAGTTTTCAACATTGTGTTTTCTGTAGTCCATAACTACTAAAGCAAATCTCATAAGAGCTGTGGGAGTAACTGTGAGAGATGTAATTAGGAATGAGTTAAACAAAAGAAAACTAGTTCTGAAACCAGAGGCGCAATTAATTAAAACACAATAAATTAAGTGACTCGGCCACCTCACAAGAATGTCTTGGTACCACCTGCCACAAAGAGCCACATTGAAGAAATATAACGGATACAGAGCAAGAGGAAGACCATGTAAAAGATGGAGTGATGGTATCAGGAACAATCTTAGAGAAATGACTACCTAACTTAAAAAGAGCATTAGGAAGCGCGAAATAAAGTTATTTAGCATCTCCCCCAACACTTCACAGAGGTAAATAGTAGCCATAGAAGAACCTTTCTCTAACTCACATGCAAGAGCCTGAATGTATGTTTATGACACAGCATTATGTGGTGAGGTCACCACTTCCATTTCTCACTGTTCCTCCTACCTGAGCTCAGAATCAAAACATGTCCTATTGTACAGTCACACTGGCAGTCACTCATGTGTGATCAGGGCCCATGTGGGAGCAGAGAACAGTAACACCATTATCTACCATGCATGTTGTCTGAGGCACTAAAGAGGGTTGGAGGGAAACTGACTACCTCATCCTGGATAAAACTAACCACAAAATCCCACCAGTCACGAACATGTCAATAAAGAACAGAAACACTCAGCCACCCTAGATAACTCCCACCAGTCACGAACATGTCAATAAAGAACAGAAACACTCAGCCACACTAGATAACTCCCACCAGTCACGAACATGTCAATAAAGAACAGAAACACTCAGCCACACTAGATAACTCCCACCAGTCACGAACATGTCAATAAAGAACAGAAACACTCAGCCACACTAGATAACTCCCACCAGTCACGAACATGTCAATAAAGAACAGAAACACTCAGCCACACTAGATAACTCCCACCAGTCACGAACATGTCAATAAAGAACAGAAACACTCAGCCACCCTAGATAACTCCCACCAGTCATGAACATGTCAATAAAGAACAGAACCACCCAACCACCCTAGATAACTCCCACCAGTCATGAACATGTCAATACAGAACAGAACCACTCAACCACCCTAGATAACATGAGGCTTTTCTTCTAGAAATATGTGGTGTGTATCAAACCATCAGGAACTTGGGTGGTGGTCTCAGCTCTATTCACCTAGGAAAATCTCCAGAACAGGCACCTGAAATGTTAGAACTGTGTTCGCGTTGGGAAAGATGGTGCAAGTAATAAGGGAATTTAAACAATCAAGAGGTAAGGGTGAGACAAGAGCGCTGGATAAGATGCACACTGAGAACACTTGCTCAAAGCATAACTGGACGGTATCTCTGGGACCCATAGAGCACAAGACATGAGAGCCTTAACAGAACATATGAAGAGGAGAATTGGAGACAGCGATGAATACTATGGGAGGATATGGAGGAAGCTCCAGGAGACAGCAGAGGTTAGGAGGGGTTTAGTTGTTGATTTTCTATGAGGAATGTGTACAAGTTTTGTTTCTTGAAGTTTTCTATGAGGAATTTGTGAATTTTTTGTTTCCTGAAGTTAAAATTTCTGTGAGGAATCCTAAATGTTTTCCTTTTGTTGTTAATTTCATGTGATGTTTAAATGTTTTCTTTGCTTTTGCTGTTAATTTTTTAGGAGGAATTAATTTTGTGTGTTATGTTTGCTAAAGTTGTTGAATTTGTTTGAGGAATTCAGTTTAAATGTTTTGTGAGCCGAAGTTGTTGATATTCTATGAGGGATTATGTTGCTTTCTTTCTGATGGCCACAACTTCTGTCTTATACGCACTTATTATGATATTTCACACACATAACAACAGCACAATTTCTGAGATAAAATATAAAACAATGCTGAATTCCTGTTACCATTAACATTTCTGTTGAAGGGGCACCGAGCACAGGGAATAACTTCTTGTTTCCGAGTTGGTGTGGGAAGAACACAGCCACAAACTGGACAAAACTCAAGATCAGAGGAAAATGCTGAAGATGTAATTGGCTCCATTTAGTTCTTCAGCCAGCGATCCCAAAACTGAAATGAGACTAAACATAATAAGAAAAGCACTGTTAATTTACTACCCATCATCATCATGTGTTATGCAGATAAGCAGGGGTATCATCTTTTGCCATCTCATACGATCACCAGAGTCGTGGATCAGCTCTGTGTTCTTGTTTCGACCATGCTATCTGACCAAGCCATCTAAATATTCACCTGTCTGCATTCCCCTTACTATTTTCCTTTCAATCTTGCCAGTTGTCACCAAGTTCTCTAGTTTATTTCTTCTCATAACGTGACCAAATAATTTTGACTGTCTGCATCTAATTTCTCTAATCAGTTTATGGTTTTCATTTGTTTCTTTTACTTATAGGACTTGTTGACTGTTCTTTCTTGTCTGTCCATGGTATTATTTCCAATTCCCTCAAAAACCATATTTCCTGTTACATTAGATGTATCTCAGCTTTGTTTATTGTCCATGTTTCATATCTATATAACAATTCAGGCTCTATATAGCACTTAAACGTTCTTTTTCTCATTGCAATTGACATATTTTTATTGGTCAGTATGTTTTCCATCTTGCAAAATGCAACCTTTCATATAGCGATTCGTGTTCTAATTTCTTCAAGAACCTAACATTAGATTTTATGACTGTTCGGTTATTAGAACTTAGTAATGATAAGTTCTTATTGTATTGTTGATTGTTGAGGCTATGGTGTCCGCTTGGTGAGGACCAGGATTTTTTTTTACGTGGACTTCTAGTAACAAAATTACTCCTGGTCTCCGGGTAGTGAGATGGGGCGCCCCCAGGACTGCTAACCTGGTTTAAACACACACACAAAAGTCGGATGTATTGGCCTAAGCATTTTGGCCCAAGGGTGCATAATGAGACACAAAGCAATTACGTCTGGAAAAAAAACTACAGATGAACGCAGAAGAAGAAGATCGGCGCCTGTGTGTGTTGTTACGCATGTAAAAAATCCCTTGGCGGTTGGAAATAAAAAAGAAAAGCCTAACGGTGCTGCCTGGTCAAAATTTCAATTTAAAAATCTACCCAAAGTATTCAGGATCCTCGCCGATGCTACAGAGTTTGTGCACTGAGCTGAGATTCTCTGGACTCAGACTTGAGTTAGGAGTAGAACGGAGCACTTATGGGTTACACCCATGTGCCATGATGTGGTCCGTCGACTAAACTAAACTATTGTTGAACATCAGTGTGTGTATAAACAGTTACAGTCTCAAGATGCAACACAATCTTCCAATCTTCCAGTTACACATGTGGCACAAACGGGAGGAATCTACATAAACCATTTTTGCAATCAATCAGAGTATTTTTCTCTATATATCTATTACTGCTTTCTGACTTTCTGTCGCAGAAATTCACACAAATTTAACATAAATAATTATAAATGGCATGGAGGCTTGAATTAGGTACCATTCTGTTGGATTTCATTTTACTTTTATCAGCTTTATCTAGTAAGTAGAATATCTGTATTAAAAAAAAATAAATTTCCCACCATTTGACATAACTGAAAAAAATTTGAAAGCCAGTTTTCAGACCCGTTTACAAAACTGAAAGTAGTGTCTTAGCAGCACAGCAGTAAATAATTATTTAAATTTAAATAAAATGCAAAATAAGTTAAAACCAACCACAATCACATCTGAAAAAACACTCTGGATGAAAACAGAAGAAGATAGCACAAACATAACACAAAATTCAAAATGACAGTGTGCATACTATACTAATTACTATAGCAGTTTTATAAACTGTAAATTTTTTTCCACTACAGTTCTGAAGTTCATCATCATCAGTGGAGAAGAAAACTGCAAGTACATGAGACAGACAGATGCTGGTGAAGTTTTGCACACGCTGGAACCAGTCAACACTACAGATGAAGACAGACAGAAGAGTGCCTTGGGTTGCCACGCTGCAGAACTTATTCATCAAATTATCAAACTGAGGTAATTATCATCATCATTGCAGTTCACCATTATCTAGTACCATCATAGTGTTGTAATTCTCTTGCAGAAAATGATGTGTATGGCACCTAATAAAAACAACAATCTGTAAATAAAGCACTCTTACATGCCTTAACACAACTGAATGCTTGACTATGTTTTACAGATACAAGGATGGGTCTGGCGATCCAGGTGCATATCATTTATGGCCATTTTGAAGAATAAGATCTATTTATTCTTCTCTTCCCTTTAATCACATGAGGGTCTTCTCCGTGACTATGTTGTGTTTTATGTATGTATTTATTTGCTGATGAAGACTAGTCGCCGCAATGTCCTTGTATTGTTCGTAATTCTGTTCTGTATTGTTTTGTTTGCATCGCTCGCTTGTAACTCAAGCTGTAGTCGATACACACTATGTATAGTAGTGATGCACTGAATTTTGTGTGTGGGTTAGCTTTCCCAATTAACAGTGTCCCTCGCCATCAGACGAACCCACTCTGACTTCAGAGGCACTTGTAAACGTCCCCACGTTAAGGACGACAGGTCAACATTTTAGTCCAGCTGTCCATGTAGGGGTTGAACCATTAACCTCGGCATCAGCACACTGTATGTTTAAGAACATGCGCTCTTATCGATTCGGCCGTGTAGACCTGCTTCTGTTCTGTAAAGCTGCATTACTTTAAGTTATTTTATATTGTTTACATTTCCACAGCTTTACCCCAGTTCCACTAATTTTATTCATATTTCACGGATCAATAGATGTCTTTGTCTAACGTGAATTTTATTTGCCAAATAAAATATCAACGTTCCTATTTAAATTAACCACCTTCTTACTGGCTCAAACTAAAATTGACTAGTGAGCAGACGTGGATATACGGGATTAAGAGCTGACTAGTCGACTATGAATAAAACTAAGCTTTATTCATAGTTTGACTATGAATAAAGTCTCCCTTGAATTAATTGGCAGCCATTTTGAAATTAAATTAGTAACAAAACATATTTACAAGGGAGAATTTATACATAGGGCGCTATGAATAGACACTTTGTTTATACATAGGGCGCTATGAATAGACACTTTGTTTATACATAGTGCGCTATGAATCGATACTTTATACTTAGTTGAAGTATGGCTGTTTAGATATCAAGAATAATTTTCCAGATTGGTATCCCCAATACAAATAATTGTGTCTCAGGCGAGTTTAAGAATTGTTAACTAGCGTTTCTGTACACTTACTGTTTACAGGCATCCATCTTTGTTTACGTTACTTGTAATGTTGTTGATCCATCGACTAAACTAAACAAAATTAAAACTTTTGTGTCTAACTACCCACCTACCTAACCAACTATGAATAATACAAAGAATTATCGCCGAAGCAACGGAGTACGTGCTTTGTGCTCGATACTTTTGACAATAGGCAGCGGGGAGAGAATGAAGCGGAGGAGAAGAGGTAGGGGAGAGGGGGAAGGAAAAGGAAGAAGAGGGCTGGAGCCAGAAAGGGTAGAAGGAAAACGGATCGTTTGGGACTCAAAAATGTGTGGGTTGGGTATTGGAATTGTCGTAGTGCAAAGCAACGAGGACAAATACTGGAGATACTGGTCTACGATTTTGATGTCCAGATGTTACAGGAACTGAATACGAACTCTTTTAAGTGCCCTGGCTATACGTGTTACATCAACCCAACTGGGCAGGCAAGATATGGACAGGCTCTGGTGGTCAAGTGCCAGACGACATCATGGGTTATATAAGAACTCAACAATTAATCTTGATAAGAAAATAGCTCGCTATAAACTGTTGTCAAAATGCAGGCTCTGGAAGCCTAAATCGAAACGAAGGAATAAGCTGACTCCGTTAGACGTTGGCAGTTATGACGCTGTTTATTTCTGCAGCGCACAGGCTTGTAGCAAATAATTCGACAATAATCAATAACAAAGAATAAAATACTGTGCCTGTTCTTTTAATCTTTTAATCAGATAGCGGTGGGAATGATTAGTAATATGACTCTTCGCTGGCTGTTGAATGAGGTCGGAGCACGTATGGGAATGTCCTGAGTGCAGTGATGTTGGTTCTTAACTCAACTGAACTCAACTTGTTCTTCATTTACCTATCTGTTATGTTATGTGGTTACTTCAGTCCACGCTCCAAAGAGTGGGACAGGTCGGCAGAGAACACGCAGGGCACTGCTCTTGCTGAGGCCTCGCTTGAGGCGGATGTTGTCTGTCTAAATGATGGGACACCAACTAGGCAGGCAATGAGACCGGGGCACCCTGACATGGCCATCGACCTGGCACTTGTATCAAAAGAGGCATCAGACATAAAATGGAGTGTCCTTGGGGATTATAGAAGCGACCACCTACCCTGCTCTGTACTGATACCTAAGTCCAGTAAAGTCAGGGCTCAAGAAGAAAGACTAACTAACTTACACTCACTTTAAACAACACAATTCTAAATACCCAAAGAGATAAAGAATTGACTTTCACCCAATTAATTGCTGAACAATTTTTAAAAAAATTGTCCGGCAAGGAAACGAACGATTGACATTTGACTTTCATCCAATTAAGTGCTGAACAATAAAAAAAAAAAAATTCATCCGACAAGGAAACGAACCTCGAGGTCCCGCCCATCAGGCAGGCACACTATTAACTATGCTACTGACGACACGTTTCCAGTCAACGAAAATGTATAATATAGCTACAAACTTTACGAAGTCACGTGTTGTCATGTTAGTCTTTCTTCTTGAGCCCTGACTTTACTGGACTTAGGTATCAGTACAGAGCAGGGTAGGTGGTCGCTTCTATAATCCCCAAGGACACTCCATTTTATGTCTGATGACGCCTCTTTTGATACAAGACCAGTTTCTCCAGTATTTGTCCTCGTTGCTTTGCACTACGGCAATTCCAATACCCAACCCGTTCCTTTTCCTTCCCCCCTCTCCCCTACCTCTTCTCCTCCGCTCCCCGCTGGCTGTTGTCAAAAGTATCGAGCACAAAGCACGTACTCCGTTGCTTCGGCGATAATTCTTTGTATTATTCATAGTTGGTTAGGTAGGTGGGTAGTTAGACACGAAAGTGGTTAAGTAGGCAGGTAGGTGGGTTGTTAGACAGATAGATGGTTAGATAGGCAGATATGTGGGTAGGTAGACAGGTAGGTAGTTAAGTAAGCAGGTATGTGGATGAGTAGGTACGCAGGTAGATGGGTAGCTAGATCCAACACGACACTCACCGATCATCTGTGTTCCACCATACCAAATAATACATCTCTTTTAACCACTCCCTGCAATACTCTGAACAGGCAGGTTGAGCTACCGCGAGAGAGAGAGAGAGAGAGAGAGAGAGAGAGAGAGAGAGAGAGAGAGAGAGAGAGAGAGAGAGAGAGAGAGAGAGAGAGAGAGAGAGAGAGAGAGAGAGAGAGAGAGAAGGGGGGGGGGGGGGCAGTCAGAGATACAGACAAATAAACAACGGATATATAAACTGGCAGACAGACAGCAGACAGATAGTCAGACACACGCATACATACACACAGAGAGTCAGCCAGACATACATCATATGGAAAGACAGACAGTTTGTTAGACAGAGATTCAGATAGACATATATACAAATGGAAAGTGAGACAAGTGGACATATAGAGAGGCATACAGACAGGCATACAGAGTGGCGGACATACCTAGAGGCATACAGACATCTCTCCCTCTCTCCTTCTCTATCTCCCTCCCCCTCTCTCTTGTCTTTATCACTTTTTTATGTCTTTAAACACATCTTTCTCGTATCTCTGTCTCTCACACTATATTCATTATCTATCTCTCTCCTCTCTCTTTTCAACCTGCTTCACATATACCTAGGTTTTCCTGCACTTTATATGCATAGCATTTCCTTGTTTATTTGTTAATTCATGAGGCCAATCAGTCGAGAGCCTGGTGTTTGTATTGCCTAACGACCCTAACCATGTCTTCTCTGAGGTGACGCATATTACTGTCAGCTTGTACCAGAATTATTAGGACATAAATAGCAGGAAATAGTAGGTTGGTAACGTAAACAAAGATGGATGCCTGTAAACAGTAAGTGTACAGAAACGCAAGTTAACAATTCTTAAACTGGGGGATCGGTCGGCGGCTATCCTTTGTGCTCGTCTGTTCTTGTGGTTTTCTTTGTTTGTGTATGCTCCTGGCTCGTCTGGCTTGATTGGCTGCAGTCCTTATAAGGACTTTTCGTAATCCCACTCCAACTGGGGGATCGGTCGGCGGCTGTCCTTTGTGCCTATTTCCTCTTGTTGTTTTCTTTGTTGGCGCAGGCTCCTGGCTTGACTGGTTGCAGTCCTTAGAAGGACTTTTTATTTTGTTTTTTTTTGTCTTCTCAATTGTGAAGTAACTGTAGAAGCCTTTCGATGTGATATGCCTCCTTGCGCTTTCTTTCAGACCGCTTCCCACGTTTGAGTTCTTGCTGTCTTTTGCTCGATTCCTCCGAGCTCAGCCATGGGATGATTTCTCCGTCTTCAATGTAGTATTCCCATGCGTATTCTGCTGGGCGTTTTATTTGTGGAAGCATTATTGTGTCTTTGAAGCAGGGCACTGGTTCCCCGTTGAGTTTCTTGTACTTCTCCTTTTTTTCCCCTCCATGCGCTTTCTGTATTCCTCGCACGTGAGTTCGAAGTGCCTCTTGCCCTGGGGAAACATTATTTTTACTTCTGGCTTCGGGACATCCTCTATGCCGACGTCAGGGTGCTCATCTCGATTTTCTTCTGACGTCTGGTGGGATATGGGCTTCCCTTTGAATGATTCAGGCATCGTGGTTGGGCTGCTGGCTTTCGCTTGTGATTCCGGCTCAGTTTCTTGGTTTTCATCCTGCGATTTCTCTGTAGTTTCTTGTTCGGCTTCTGTGGTTTTGTTTCGGAGTATTTCAATTTCAGTTTTCTGTAGTTCTCACTCTGATTTAATGGTTTGTAGGATCTCTTCATTCTCTTTCTTAATCAGTGCCATATGTTCTACTTCTTGCTTGATGTTTTGCTGTATCTCCTTCATTTCCGCCAGTAGTTTTTCGTTGTCGTTATTCGGGGTCGGCGTTAGCAGTGCCTTGACTTGTCTCTTCAACTCGTCTATCTGTTTTTGAAGTTGATCTCTTTCGGCTTGTGCTATACCCGTGGCTGTCTCGCCCCTCTGCATTGCTTCCTTGAATGGAGTCTTTGTGATGATGGCAATCTTTAAGACGTCTCTGTGTCTCTGCAGGTACGGACAGCCCAAGTATCTTGCTCCATGCTTGCCCTGGCAGTTGGCGCACTTTCTTTTGTTGTTAGGGGCTCTGAAGTCCATGTCCAGCTTGGCCAGTGGACACTCCTTGAAGGCGTGGCGATCAGCGCAGTATCGGCATATTTCCGTCCCACTGCGACACGTAGCTCTGCTGTGTCCGGCCCTCTGACATCTGGAACATTGTGTGATTCTTGGGATGAATCTCTCTGGTTGCTGCATTCTCTTGTTGACTGTTACTGTGGTCGGCATTTCGCTGCCCTCCGATGTCACCACTGCCAAGGTTGTAGGTATCTTGGAGTAGGTGAGGAGCCGCTCCGCCTTCAAGAATCGGATGTGAAGATTCTCTTCACGTAGCTGCTTCAGGATTTCTTCATCTGTCAGCTCCACAGGAATCCGCTTGACAACCCATCGGACTGTTTTTGAGTCGGTGTTTCCGACTCTGTGTCTTTCTCCTCCTTCTCTGCTGTCTTGGTTCTTGACTGTGTTGGGCTGTCAATCTTCTCCCTCGTAGCTAGCTTCAGTAATAGCTGTAGTATCAGGCTCTTTGATGCAGCTAGCAGGTGGGCTCTCGACGTTCTTCTTCTTGTTGTCGGCTCCCACGCTGCACATCTTGGCAACAGCGTGTTTCTTGTTGTTGGACTTTCCACGTGACATTTTCCCGCGTATCAGGCTTCTTGACAGAATAATGCGACTTGACTTGTTAGCGCTAGCAGTGCGAATCACGACATCGTCTGGCTTGCTGTCCTGCAGTCCTTATAAGGACTTTTCGTGATCCCACTCCAACTGGGGGATCGGTCGGCGGTTGTCCTTTGTGTATGTTTCCTCTTGTGGTTTTCTTTGTTGGTGCAGGCTCCTGGTTCGTCTGGTTTGGCTGGGTGCAGTCCTTATTTGGTCGTTTTGTCTCCTTTCTTGTGTAGTTTCTGTAGGACCTTTTCGATGTTTTCATTTCCCTCCTAACGCCGATTTTCACTGTTGCGTTTGCGTATCTGCTGTCTAAAGTTTTCTTCCTCCGTGGTCAGCCATGGGACGATTTCACCGTCCTCGATGTAGTACTCGAAGTCGGCCTCACAGTTGTAGTGTACTACTGGGTATAGTATACGGTATACTGGGTATACGGTATACCGTATACCATCGGTTTCCCCCGGAGTTTTTTAGGCTTCTTTTTGTTATAAAGTATGGATTCATAGGGCCCTAGCCCTATGTATAAACAAAGTGTCTATTCATAGGGCCCTATGTATAAACTCTCCCTTATTGTATTATACTATAGTAAACCAGGAATACCTTTAAAGTATGACATTGCATCGATTTCGTCAACAATAAAATTATATAACTATATTAACATACTAAATACCTGAATATCTGCGGTGATGTCTGAAGTGTCTCTTCCACAGTCCGTCTGTGTCTCTCACACGCTCGCTCACGTCGTCGTGTCTGGCAATTATTCACTTCAATAGTTATTATAGTCTTCAAACTATTTTATTTTGTTTATTTAATGTTCGACTCCGTTATAATAGAAGTATATTTGTCAAGATGTCGATGAACAAACAAACAAAATTCCGTGCTATAAGATCGAGACCAGTGAATGAACAAACGATCAAACCCCAGCTGATATTTCTAAAGCCAGAAAACTTCCATGTTGCTAACAGCGCAGTTGACGGTTGGCGAAACGAAAGTCCCGTCCGACTTTTTACATCGTTCGGCATATGGACGTTTCGAATTCTACCTCAGTTTACTCGCAGGAGCGACAAACAAAATGTTGCCCGATTTATTGCCCGGCATATTTCGCTGCATTTCATCCGGTGTATAGTGCAGCGTTATATACGATATGAAGCGAATAAATGAATAATACTTTAGCTGAAACAGTTAAAACACATAGTCACAGGTATTATTTGAGTGTGGAGTTTTGTTATTTCCAATGTATTTAAATTTACTAGATGGATCTCCGGAGGCTGTGGGTTCGATTCCGGGCTACGTCTTTCAGTTCACGAGTGCAGTTTTCTCGGATACTCCTAGGGATCATCGCTGCAGCTACGGAATTCGTACTTTGTTAGATGCTTTCGGCAGGCCGCCATGCGGAAAGAGACCGAGCCATATGGGATAAAACCTGGTGCAATGAAGTCGATACTCTCGACTTTTAAGACTTTTATTTAATGAATATTTGTTTTGAATTTATAAAAAGTTACTTATATAACCTTTTACAGGACGTCGCATTCAACACCAGCATTTTTTTTTTTACTGTTGTAATCTCTTGGCAAGTTTACGTTCAGTAGTTTGCCATTGCTTTCTGAACGACCGGCACCCATACCATTTTCGTTAAAAAAACAACGTAAGGCGGTCTGCTGCTAAATCGCATGCAGCTGTGTTTGAAATGCGAGTATGTGGGATTACAAACTGCGTCCGGAAGCTCTTCGCTAAGGAGCTGGTTTTTGAACTTAGGCCTATAGCTAAGTTTTGTTGTTGTTTTTTTTGCGCTCGCTCGCTTTGAACTCAAGTGTAGTCCGTACACACTTCTTCTAGTAGTGCTGGTGTGCATTTTGCGTGTGGATTGGCTTTACCTTTTAACAGTGTCCCATCAGACGAACCCACTCCGATTTCAGAGGTACTTGTAATTAATTTTGGTGTCGTTAGCCGCTACACGCTGCTGGATTTGCTGAGGAGGGGATCCGAGCACTTATGGACTGTATGGTTCGATGTGCAATGACGATGATCTGTCGACTAACTAACTAACCAAAGTCAAGGACGATAGGTCAACATTTTAGTCCAACTGTCGAACCCCTTACCTCGGCATCAGCACACCGGATGTTGAAGAACACGCGTTTTTATCCATTCGGCCATGCTGACATATATACCTAAGTATTATCCCCGGGATCTTATTTCCGATTCTTCTTCTTCTTCTTCTTAAGGAGTCTCCGTGGCAAAGTGGTCAAGCCGTCTGCCTCGTGCTCTGAAGGTTGTGGGTTCAATTCCCGGCTAGGTCTTTCTGCTCATGGGTGCATTTTTCTCGGAGACTCCTGGGGGTCGTCGCAGGAGCTTCGGAGTTCGTGCTTTGTGCGATGCTTTCGGCAGGTCATCCTGCCAAAAGGAGACTGAGCCACATGGGATAAAACCCGGGGCAATGAAGTCAATCCTCTAGACTTTTAAGACTTCTTCTTCTTGTTCTTCTTTCTTTCTTGTTCTTATTCTTGTTCCTCCTCTTCTTCTTCTTCTACTTCTTCTTCTTCTTCTTCTTCTTCTTATTATTATTATTATTATTATTATGCAATCGATGTACGTCTCTATTCCAGCACGGGTCACAAACAGACTGGTTGGCTTGAGGTCTTCCCTGGTCCCCCAGAGTTGTTCTCGAAGGCTGGCTCCAGTTGGCCAGATTTCCTCCCTCAGTGCGGCCACTCAGGGCAGTCTTGTAGAACAAATTCTGGGGTTTGTTTAAGTTCCCAACATCAGCAAGAAGCAGAGTCATTGAGATCCATTCTGTAGAGGGGTGCTCTGGGTCCCACAAGGTCCCGTTCTGAGCCCGCAGATTTTGGACCCACTCCTGGAGGGAAGCGCGGTAGCCCAGTGTCTCGGTCGACCGGCCTAAAATGGGTAGGCCTACTGAGAAATTTATTGAGAAGTCAAGGCGATCGGTGTGACACAGACCATATCACCTACCGAGTGCGAGTGGTATACAAACATGGGTTTACATAAATAAACACACGTAGTATTTTTTGGCGCTCACAGAGGTGAGAAGAAAGAAGTAGAGACTAGAGGACGCACTAGACAACAAAATTTGAAAGCTATATTTACCGACCGGGATTCGAAACTGTCCCTCCAAATGGCGACAACGCCTCGCTGCAGGAACAGGCGTACTTCGACACATGACCAACTAGACACTCCAAAAAAGTGTCTTCATTAGTCATGTCTATCATACACACATGAACCTACAACTATGGAATACGGACATAATTCGTATCAAACCATTTATATAACACCATAGGTCTCATAATTTATATTAAACCAGCATAGGTCAATTAACAAACACATCGGACCGAAATGCTGTGTCCAGCATATTAACAAACATTTAAAGAAGAGAAATGATTAGTTAGTTAGTTAGTCACGGTTCCAACTTCACGGCAACGGGTCGTCCCCATATTGCTCCGTTCCTGTGCCAGTGAATATCACAAAAAATGCTCCTCACTGCCCTATGTGAACAATGGAATAGACAGGAGTGTCGGCAAGCCAACAGCCCGCACAGGTACACTGTGCATAATGCAGCCGCCAGAATGCCAACACTAAAGGCCTCCTCGAAAAATGCATTTCATCGTCGATGATTGGTCGGTTCTAATGCTGTACACGTAATACACACAGGAAATCAATTTGGGAACCAGTTGAGGCCACTGAAACAGTAACATAAATAAACACACGTAGTAGGATTTATGTAACTGTTTCAGTGGCCTCAACTGGTTCCCAAACATGGGTTTAGCACGTTATGCCTGTTGGCATTTGTTGTTTAGGGGATAGTGACATACCCCGTCGAGGTTTCGAAATAAGTTTTAGACAATTTGGAAGCACATCGCTGTGCGTAGATTTTGATGGTATGAGCACCGACTGCTCATACAAACTTAGTTACATATCTTTTACAGGCCGTCGCAGTCAACACCGGCATTTTTGGCTTTTGTGATCTCTTGGCAAGTTTACGCTCTGTAGTTTGCCATTGCTTTCCGAACCACCGGCACCCATACTATTTCGTAAAAAAACCAACGCAAAGCGGTCTACTGCCAAATCGTCCGCAGCTGTGTTTCGAACGTGGGTATCCGGGATTACGAACTGCGTCCGTAACACCCATCGCCACATAGCCGAAAGACAAACTGTTGAACGTAACATTGTCTTGTAAATCACAAATAACCAATTTGCTGCTGGGTTGATTGTAACATCCTGTAAAAGCATATGCAACTAATTTTAACCATTTGTTCAGTACACCAGAAGGCGCGTGAAAAGGTCCTTAAAGTAACAACTACCGGTGCTCGTTTGCCGGATTTGCGTTCGCTGTAAAGTATGTACAATATCGCTTTCATTTTCGCAGCAGTCACACACAGTTGTTTTCATGTTGTATTCCAATCCCCTGACCTGTCCGACACGGGAGACTCTACCAGTAGCCCCGCTACCGTCGACAGAGCTTCTGTGGTCATTGTAACAGCAAATCCATCACCCACTTCAAGTTGAAGACAGAAAAGGGCGGATATAAAATTGTATACCCGTGATCTTTCGCTGACAATCGTAAACTGATTAGAGAAATTAGACGCAGAAAGTCAATTTTTTTGGACACGCTATGAAAAGAAATAAATGGGAGAACTTGGTGACAACTGGCAAGATCGAGGGTGCGATAACAAGGGGAAGACAGAGAAGTAAATCTCTGGATGGCTTGACCACGTGGCATGATCGAGTCAGGAACTCTGAACTGACTCTGGTGATCGAGTGAAATGGCGAATCATGACCGCCCATGCTCTCCGGCATGGCACATGATGGATGGATGTAGGTTATATGGTAGATTACAGTCTTACTGTACTGTTGTGTTATACTATTATGTTACTATACTGTTGGGTTACTATACTGTTGTGTTACTACTGTTGTGTACTATACTGTAGTGTTTTACTATGATGTAGTGTCACACCACTATAGTGTTATAATATTTTAGTGTTAGTATACTGTTGTGCTATAATAATGTAGTGTTACTATACTGTACTATTATTATTCTGTTGGTGTTTACTATTCTGTTCTCGCCTTTTGGGCAATGTTAATAAATGGCAATAAGGAATCTAACATGGAATAAATTTTTTTTT
>JACEFZ010018411.1:0-33421 GCA_014155875.1 Cepaea nemoralis
TCTCTCTCTCTCTCTCCGGTCGAATAATTCCTCTCAGCCTGGAGAAGTTTCTTGCTTGCGTATGCCACAGGTTTCAAAACCGAAGCATCGTCTTTTCCTTCCTGTAACAAAGCTGCCCCAATCCCAATCCCACTCGCATCCGTTCTCAACACAAATGGTTTGGAAAGGTCAGGGAGCTGTAACACAGGTTTGCTGATCAAGGCCTCCTTCAACTGACTATAGGCGGTCTCGCATTCTGGTGTCCAAACGATTTGGTCCGGGAATCCTTTTTTCAAGGTTTCCATCAATGGAGCTCCCATTTCAGTAAAATGTGGGATAAATTTTTGGTAAAACCCACATAACGAGAGAAAGGATCTCACATCCTTCTTCGTTTTTGGCCTTGGTGCACTTCTGATTTTTTCTAGGTTCTTCTGCTCTGGGACAATTTGTCCTGGAGTAATGGTGTAGCCAAGAAATTCCAGAGTCTGGTAACCAATCATGCATTTGGTTGGACGAGCGGTAAGCCCTGCTTCCTTGAGTCTATTAAAAACTCTCTCCAAGGATTGCAAATGGTCATCCAAGCTGTCACTGGAAATCAGAATATCATCCGTGAATGAGATGATGGACGGATCCTGTAAAGGATCAAGTAAAGTCCTCATCATTCGTGTAAACACACTAGGTGCATTGCTGAGTCCAAAGGGCATGACCTTGAATTCGTAGTGTCCACTGGGTGTACTGAAGGCCAGCAGTGGTCGAATCTCCGGTTTGACAGGTATCTGATAGTACCCCCGACTCAGATCCACCTTTGAAAAGTACCGAGCCTTGTGGAGCCTAGCGAATAACTGCGTTGGATTCGGCAAAGGTTCCACCTGAAATTGTTTATGACTGTTCAGAAGTCGGTAATCTATACACAACCGGTGTTATCCACTTGGTTTGCGTAACAAAACTACCCCCGCATTGTATGGGGATGTGGATGGTGCAATCACGTCATCCTCCAACAGTTTCTGTATTTCCTCCTCCAGGGCCTTTTCTTTAGAGAATGGCAATGGGTAAACCTTTTGGCGAACAGGTTCCTGAGTGGTCAAAGTCATCTCGAACTCCAACAACATCGTTCGTCCTGGTTTATCAGTCAGTATCTTCTTATGAGACTCGAGAACCTGGGTTATCTTTTCCCTCTCCTGGGAGGTCAGATCAGGGTTCGCTTGCACATCCCTATAGGTTTCCTGGTGTACCAAGGGATATTCCCTGCCCTCGTTGGTTCCCACTTCAGTCTCCACTGCAACTGTCATTGCCATGAGGTGAGCTGCCTTGTCTCCGGGTCTCTCTTCGTGTTTCCGCAAGAGATTGATATGGAAAATCTTCTACTTTCCCCGGATCCGGATCTGATAGTTTGTTCTGGATATCACCCTTTCCACAGGAAATGGTCCTTGCCAACCTATCTCCAGTTTGTTGTTTCCCGTTGGGAGTAGCAACAAGACTTTGTCTCCCACCTCTAGAGATCTGTCTTATGATCTACGGTTGTAGTAAACCGCATGTCTTTTTCTGGCCTTTTTCAAGTTTTGATTCGCCAGAGTCCATCCCTTGTGGAGTTTTTCTTTCAGTTCCTCCACGTATGTATAAGATGAGATCACTTCTTCTGACGTCCCCTCTTCGGTCCAACTCCTCAACATGGCTTCCAACGGTCATTTGATTGAACGACCAAACAGCAACGTAGCAGGTGGTAGTCCTGTTGAGCCATGAGGAACTTCCCGATAAGCAAAAAGTGCTGCTGGGATATATTCATCCCACCTATCAGGTTTTTCCTGTGCCAGTTTCCTGAGCATTGTCATCAACGTGCCGTTGAAACGCTCTACTTGTCCATTGGCTTGAGGATGGTAAGGGCTGGTATGTATGTGGTTAGAGTGGAACACCCTAACTACTTCTTCCATGAGTTTTCCACAAAACTGGGACCCATTGTCCGTCAGAATTTGATCAGGGAAGCCTAATCTGGTAAAGGCCTCCATCAGTGCGTCCGCCACTCGTTTCGAGTCAATCGTAGTCAATGGTATGGCTTCTCCCCACATTTTACAGCAATCCACCATTGTGAGTATATACATGTTCCTCTTCCTAGTCCTAGGAAGTGGACCCACGATATCGATGGCTACCCTCTCGAAAGGAGAGTTCATGATGGGCATCTCACCCAAGACCACCGGTGCTGTCCAGTGTTTCTGTGCCACCCTCTGGCACTCAGGGCTTGACTTCACATACCGACGCACATCATCTGTCATTCCTGGCCAACAGTAATGGCAGGAAATTCGCTGCATGGTGGCGGCAATACCCATGTGCCCACTAAAGGAAATGGTATGCCCCATGTGAAGAATTTGGGACTGGTGAGCTTTCGGGACCACCAACTGACCGTATAGGTTGTCTCCCCTTCCGGCTCTCCTGTAGAATATCCTATTCTTCATGTAGTACTGCCCACGTCCTGGTGGATCAGCACTTCTCTGCAGCTTTTTGTAGCAAGGACGTAAAGTAGCATCCTCACTCTGGGCAGTTCGTAGCTCCCCCGGCATTGGGTTAGTCACAATTGCTTCTGCCTCTTCCGTTCTCGTCTGAGAGCGAGTCTGTATTGCTCCCATATAGATTGGCTCCCTGGGCATTCCCAGAAAGACATACCGGCAACGAAGGATGACGGGAAAAATGGGATCGGTTAATACAGCAGCCTTGATTGTGCCGGTGACATATCTTGACCGAATCTCCACGTTAGCAATGGGCTACTTCATGGCTACAGCACTCTTCTGTGCAGGCTGTATCTCCATGGTCTCACCTGTGAATTGTTCTGGGTGTACCAGATCCGCATAAATAACGGCCTCCCCGTCCAGTCCTTGTCGTACAAACACTCCACTTGACGACCGTTAACCTCTACCAATTCCACTACAGGTGGTTTATCCTGGTCTGGAGTCTCTTCCTCGGCCTCGACCTGTTCGGTGGGCTCCACCTTAAGTTTCCCGGGGCACACAGCGAATTTAGAGTCTCCTGACTTTCCCCTGCAGTCAATAGCATTGTGCGTGTTTGACCTGCAGTGTTTGCACCATTTCCCTGTCCTGGATTTTCTAGTGCCGGACTTGAGTGAGCTCTCCTGGTGGCGAGCTTCCTTGTCAACCTTGGCATTTTCGGTGACAACCTCCTTGAAAGTCACTTGACATGCTGCGAAGTGAGGGCTCTTAGCCTTCGATTTGCAGTCCCTCGTATTGTGAGAGGGTAACTTACAAATTGAACACCACTTCTCCGACCACGGTCGTTTTAGTGTAGAGCTCGAGGTGCTCTTGCTTCCCTCCTTCGTCTTCTCTGAACTTTCCTCTGAAGTTTTTACATAAGGTTCCCCCTTTTTTGTTCCTGAGTTCTTTGGGTTTCTCTTGTCATGTTTCTCCTGACTTTTGGTGTTGGTTGAAAGGTTGTCCCCCGCCTCCCCATGTACATCGACGAACCGTTCTGTTAATTTTGTCACGAGGTCAATACGTTCCGCTCCTTGCTCTCCCAGGAATGTCCTGAGAGGTTTTGACATTTTCTTCTTCAGCTGGTCGACCACCATGAGCTCTTCCAGACTCTCATAGTCATGTGCGAACCCAGCCAAATGCATCCACTTATGGAGATAGGATTTTAGACGCAAACTGTAGGCGGCAAACAACTCTCCCGGTTCTCGTTTCGCTGCTCGAAATTTTTTCCGGTATGTGTGTGACGTAACCTCGAATCGTTTCAGCAGAGCCGTCTTCAATTCGTCATAATTGTTCTCATGCCCTGGAGGCAGGTGAGAATAAACCTCGTAGCCGGTCCCGCGTAACACCTGGGATAGCTTAAGACACCATTTGTCACGGGCCAGACCCATAGCAACGAACATGGCCTCGAAGCGTTGAAGGTACTGGTCAATCTTCTCTTTGTCCTCCTCGTAGATCGCTAGAGGAAACTTCATAGCATGGTAACTATGTCCACCTGCTGGGGTTGAGCCTGGGATGGAGGAACCTCCAACTGCTCCCTCAGTTTTCCCATTAGATTGCCTCTTCAACTCGAGTTCCCTCATCCTGTACTTGTGCTCCCTTTTCTGAGCCTCCTGCTCCGCTTCCCGTTTCCTAGCAGTTTTGTCCACTTCAAGTTTCCTAGCTGCCTGCTCAGCTTCAAATTCCAGTTTCTTGGCTGCCTGCTTAGCTTCAAGTTTCTTAGCTGCCTGCTGAGCTTCCAGTTTCTTAGCTGCCTGCTCAGCTTCCAGTTCCATCCTTCTAGTTGCTTGCTCAGCTTCTATCCTCTTAGTTTCGAGCTCCATCTTCCCCAATTCCAACTCGGCCTTCCGATCTTCCCTTTCTGCTTGACGATAATCCCTCTCCACCTCCTGTATGTAATCTGTTAGAGCAGAGCCTGACAATCCAATTTCTTCCCCCTTTGCCCTTAGTTCTGTCATAGTGAGTATAGGTGCGGCCATATTCCAGAGAAGAACGTCAGCAGATAGAGTGTAGATTTTATCTCTAAAATCAATATATAGATAATTAACAAGTACAATTAATCTATATTTTTAATAACACACAGCACAACACAGCACAATCACTCAGTGACAAGAGTAGAATCCGGACCACAGACCTATGCAGACGTGTGAAGTGTGAACAGGTAAGATATGTGTCTTAACCCCTGTCCACATTCACTCTAGCTGGATTCTCACTAATAGGATATCCCCGTCCTCTAACTAAAGATCCCTTGTTAAAAGATCAGGTCGTCTAGAATTTCCGATGTCAAAAGATCCCCCCTGTCGAGAGATCCCACTGTCGACAGATACAGTTTATGAGAGATCCCGCTGTCCAAAGATCACGTTTACGAGCCCCCAATAATGTCGTGAGTTATACCTTCTTGCTGTAGTGTCTTGAGAGATATTACTTCTATAGTGTCATCCCTGGAGTGAGGGGAATCAACACCCACATTTTTTTCCCAGTTTCAATATCACTATTCTGTAGATATCCACCAGAATCCGTCCACAACACTCCCTCAGCCCAAGGACACCTTCTTCTCACTCTTGCTCACCCTTGGATCATGCCCCCTTTCACTCCTCCCCAACACAACATACTCCACAACTCTAGCTTTACAAATAAATACAAAATAATTTATTAAGCAAAGAGTATGTGTGTGAGAAGTGTGTATATATATGTGTGTGTGTGTGTGTGTGTGTGTGTGTGTGTGTGTGTGTGTGTGTGTGTGTGTGTGTGTGTGTAATGTGTAGAATGTATGTCGAATTCTCATGTGTCTGTAGATTCAGAGCAGCAGATCAGGAGCCAAGTCAGATTATCATCACAGCAAGGGTACGCCACAGCATGATAGCTTAGTACGTGTACATCTCACCCGGTGATGCGTCTCTTCTTCCAGACGTTGACTTTCTCCGAGATCCACTGGGTCGACTAGATGCATGATCCACTAAGAATTGTTATTGTATAATCCTCAATAATGGATCTATCACTCACTATAACGACTAAGGTCCCTTTAACTAAAATAAGTACGGATCACTGTACAGAGAAACTAGGTTTCAATGCCACCGGTCTCACATTTGTTCTAATCCATGTTCATAGATTGTCGCACACAAACTGTAAAGTACTTCTTCACTGCACTAAATTATTCCACGAGAACTTCATGTTCAAGATTCTTCTCTAGACTAACTTATTCCACGAGAACTTCATGTCAAAATGTCTTTCTCTAGACTCTATTGTTCAGTGATATGTGGTGAAGAAAAGAGTATCACCCATCCTGGGTAAATCCCTCTTGTAAATGAATTGTTTAATGTCTTACTCCACTGAGCTAGTTTCGTATGGACCCTCTGGATCCTAGGCCTAGCATAACAGTGCTGATTTTTCTTTCTTCTTGGTATTTATTCCTCTTATAAAATAAAGTGAATGTTAGTTGGATGTTCTTCTTAAGGCGAGTTGACCGCCATCAAACTCAGTGTAGAGCTTCCTCATCGACGTAGGGGAACCTGTTAGAGAAAGAGACCACATCTGGTGAAGGCCGCCTGATACTAATCCCTACAAGCTGAATGTAGGCCGACTGCCTTGCTCAGAGAGTTATCAGTAAACTAAACTCTGTCAAGGATCAGAGTGGCTCATCTCTTAATTATGAATCAGTTTAAGACGAGGAAAGATCAATAACGGAGTGCAGAACTCCAGTGGGCAACCCACTGAAAGATCCCACCATTGGACACTTTCCCCACCTCCCAACCAATTCCTAATCTCTCCAAATATCACCCTGCTACACTATTCACACTAGCAGAGCCAATCATCACTTCCCTACCGTAGCTAATTTTACCAAGGCAACTGCTTATATTAATTAGGCTTAAATATTCTATCAATACTACCTCAAGCACTACCGCATCATTCCTGGATGGCTTCTACACTTTGCCATAAAGACACATGTTATCTAATTTTTTATTAATCTAACACTGTAGAGCTCTCCGAACTTCATCACTGCGGTAACAAAACACGTCAATCCTAGTCACAATCCTTGGCCATACTAATGTACACAAGTCTTGTATCTGTCAAGAGCTGGGAGTGTTCTAGTCAAGTCTTTGATGTCATGCAGGTGTCTCGCAAGGGCACTAACTAATTCCAGAATCTTATCTCCCTTGAGTTTAATCAATATCACCACTGATCTCCCCCTGTCTTGACAACCCAAAACAAGGTAGCGAGTTCCTGCATTGTCCCAATGTTCAAAATAACAAGCCTACAACTTTCTGTCGTGTGGTGACACTCAAAGCCGTCATTTCGTTTGATGTCGGGAAATTGTGTCCTGATCTCACCGACCAGAAGTCAACAACTTGCAGCTGCGAACACAGACTGTTTTCTGTAATTTTTATCATCTGATGTTAACGACAGTGGATTACATCACACATTTCATACTCTTAAGAGAGTAGTCCATCTCACTCTTCTCCACTGTACGTTCGATCCAGATGATTCATTCCTCTTCTTCAGGAGCTGGGTGTCTTGACAAGAAGTCCGCTCCAACATTTTCCTTTCCAGAGATATATTCCACTGTGAAATTGTAAGGTTGAAGTAACAACGACCACCGCATCAAACGGGCGTTGAGCTTCTGAGAAGTAGCCAGGAACATCAGGGGTTGATGATCCGACTGGACCCGAAACTGAACTCCATACAAATAGGGCTGGAATTTTTGCACGGCCCATACGAGAGACAAGCACTCTCTCTTTCTCGACGGTCGAATAATTCCTCTCAGCCTGGAGAAGTTTCTTGCTTGCGTATGCCACAGGTTTCAAAACCGAAGCATCGTCTTTTCCTTCCTGTAACAAAGCTGCCCCAATCCCAATCCCACTCGCATCCGTTCTCAACACAAATGGTTTGGAAAGGTCAGAGAGCTGCAACACAGGTTTGCTGATCAAGGTCTCCTTCAACTGACTATAGGCGGTCTCGCATTCTGGTGTCCAAACGATTTGGTCCGGGAATCCTTTTTTCAAGGTTTCCATCAATGGAGCTCCCATTTCAGTAAAATGTGGGATAAATTTTTGGTAAAACCCACATAACGAGAGAAAGGATCTCACATCCTTCTTCGTTTTTGGCCTTGGTGCACTTCTGATTTTTTCTAGGTTCTTCTGCTCTGGGACAATTTGTCCTGGAGTAATGGTGTAGCCAAGAAATTCCAGAGTCTGGTAACCAATCATGCATTTGGTTGGACGAGCGGTAAGTCCTGCTTCCTTGAGTCTATTAAAAACTCTCTCCAAGGATTGCAAATGGTCATCCAAGCTGTCACTGGAAATCAGAATATCATCCATGAATGAGATGATGGACGGATCCTGTAAAGGATCAAGTAAAGTCCTCATCATTCGTGTAAACACACTAAGTGCATTGTTGAGTCCAAAGGGCATGACCTTGAATTCGTAGTGTCCACTGGGTATACTGAAGGCCAGCAGTGGTCGAATCTCCGGTTTGACAGGTATCTGGTAGTACCCCCGACTCAGATCCACCTTTGAAAAGTACCGAGCCTTGTGGAGCCTAGCGAATAACTGCGTTGGATTCGGCAAAGGTTCCACCTGAAATTGTGTATGACTGTTCAGAAGTCGGTAATCTATACACAACCGGTGTTCTCCACTTGGTTTGCGTAACAAAACTACCCCCGCATTGTATAGGGATGTGGATGGTGCAATCACGTCATCCTCCAACAGTTTCTGTATTTCCTCCTCCAGGGCCTTTTCTTTAGAGAATGGCACTGGGTAAACCTTTTGGCGGACAGGTTCCTGAGTGGTCAAAGTCATCTCGAACTCCACCAACCTCATTCGTCCTGGTTTATCAGTCAGTATCTTCTTATGAGACTCAAGAACCTGGGTTATCTTTTCCCTCTCCTGGGAGGTCAGATCAGGGTTCGCTTGCACATCCCTATAGGTTTCCTGGTGTACCAAGGGATATTCCCTGCCCTCGTTGGTTCCCACTTCAGTCTCCACTGCAACTACCATTGCCATGAGGTGAGCTGCCTTATCTCCGGGTCTCTCTTCGTATTTCCGCAAGAGATTGATATGGAAAATCTTCTACTTTCCCCGGATCCGGATCTGATAGTTGGTTCTGGATATCACCCTTTCCACAGGAAATGGTCCTTGCCAACCTATCTCCAGTTTGTTGTTTCCCTTTGGGAGTAGCAACAAGACTTTGTCTCCCACCTCTAGAGATATGTCTTTTGATCTACGGTTGTAGTAAACCGCATGTCTTTTTCTGGCCTTTTTCAAGTTTTGATTCGCCAGAGTCCATCCCTTGTGGAGTTTTTCTTTCAGTTCCTCCACGTATTTATAAGATGAGATCACTTCTTCTGACGTCCCCTCTTCGGTCCAACTCCTCAACATGGCTTCCAACGGTCATTTGATTGAACGACCAAACAGCAACGTAGCAGGTGGTAGTCCTGTTGAGCCATGAGGAACTTCCCGATAAGCAAAAAGTGCTGCTGGGATATATTCATCCCACCTATCAGGTTTTTCCTGTGCCAGTTTCCTGAGCATTGTCATCAACGTGCCGTTGAAACGCTCTACTTGTCCATTGGCTTGAGGATGGTAAGGGCTGGTATGTGTGTGGTTAGAGTGGAACACCCTAAATACTTCCTCCATGAGTTTTCCACAAAATTGGGACCCATTGTCCGTCAGAATTTGATCAGGGAAGCCTAATCTGGTGTAACAGAATACCATCTCTGTTAATAGTTTAAGGGGGATTAATGTGCAAAGAATAGGCACGGTTGAGCATCCTAGGAGGACGCTCAAGCCGTGACGCGGGGCTTAGGAAGCTTAGTTACAGCCTGGATCTCAGAGGGTCAACATCGATTGTATTATATCCAAACATCATGTAACCTGTTTTATACATTTGGACTTATTTCGTTAAATAAACTTATTGAAGCTACAACCGGGACTCCACTCATTACTTGTTTACTCTGTTATAAGAGTAAAATTTGGAGCCGCTTAACCAGGATTCTGGACTTTGCTGTCGCGGACGCAATGTGAAGTACTAAGAAACAGCATAGCACAGCGGAGAACTTTTAATGAACACCTTTCTCAGCTTGCTGCGACAAGAACATATGATGTTACTGAGGGAATCTAGAATCTTGTTAGAAGCAGTAATCAAAAGATCCAGACCAGACCACCTTATTGAGGCTTGCAACTTACAATAGAACAAGCGTTTTTTCGGCCAGTCGATTGGAGCCGCCATACCTATTGAAATCAGTTGTTGGATGGAACTACGATCTACCATCGTAAGCTGTTTATCAGAATCGTAGGCTGTTTATTATCGTGCTCTGGAGTGATCGAATTTTGTTGTCACTATGCTGTGAGTTTTGACCTGCCGTCATTGCAGCCGTTGCTTGACCTTGCTTGTCTGAAGGTCACTTGCTTACTGGAAGACTGAAGAAATATAAAACAGCCGCAACTAACTTGAAACTACATCGAGATGTCATGAAGAATGCGATTTACTTGCTTTGGTCTCTTTGGACGCGGGTAAGCATAATGGTTGCCGTCCTGCTGAAGAGGGGACCTAATTAAGTCGCTTCGTTTATCTTGAGCCGTTTTCAAGTCCAGAAGGGCCCTTTCTCGGGTGAAGACGTCCAGAAGTGCCCTTTTTCCGGGTGAAAAGAAGCCACAAGTCTGAGGTGCCCGACAATGGGTGAAATAGAGAGTCCAGAGATGGTCCTTTTGCTGTGACGGAGAAGAGGAACACGACACACTCGTTTTTTTGTGAGGTCTACAGTGCTCAACAATAATCCTCGGCCGACGTATTAAGACTTACTTTCCGCTTGGACGACTCATGGAAGATATGGCTGGAATATATACGGTATTTAGGATAATTAAGGTTTAACCAATATAAAATAACATGCTGTCTTAGTTAAAAATTGATTACTTAATTTGAACGCTTAATCTTTGTAAGAAGAACAGTGAACAGTTGCTTACGTCCCTTGTTTAGTTTAAATGGCCCTATACAATTGTTGATATTTATTGACTAAATTATTATAATTGTGAGTGTGCTTATATGAATTGAATAGTAAATTTCAGCATATTTCAGCATGGCAGAAGAACAAGTTGCGTTACCACAGGTGTTAACTGGAGTAGGCACGACAATAGGTAGACTCAACGCAGCAATAAAACAACAAGGAATAGGAACAGAGATCGAAAAATTTAGTGGACAGGCGAAGGACTTTAAGAAGTGGATAACTTCGATAGAAAAACATGCATTCTTGGTGGCAGCAACGGATGAGGAGAAGATGAAAATTGCTTATCAGGCCACTATAGAACCAGTTTCAGATCACATTCGAAGAAAATTAGAGGCAAGGACTGATGAGACATGGGAGCAGTTCAAGGATGACCTAGCCCGCAAGTATGCTGAAATCACAGATCCTCAGTATGCATTTTCAGTGTTAAGACAATCTAAGCAAAATCATGGAGAAACTGTACAATTATTTAGTGATAGGTTGATTAACCTAGCTGAAGAAGCATTCCTGGGACAGAATGTACGAGGGGAGGAAGTGGAACGAATGTTGGTCGGGATTTTTGTAGATGGTATAAAGTCAGATGGACTGAAATTTAAATTAATGAGAGAAAACCCTGTGAGATTATCACAAGCTGTGGATATAGCTGTACAGGAAGAGAATTTTAGACGAAGATTTAGACTGAGAGTAGGACGAGAAATAGGAACTAGTCGGGAAGATAGGATTGAAGAGCCCATGGAGATAGGACAAACAAGGTTCGGATGGAATAGAAGAGGAGGAATACAGACGTTGCAGGGAGGTAATGAAAATACTTATGATAGAAGAAGACAAATGAGAAATCCTATAAGAGAAACGGTAGGTAACACAAATATAGTCTGTTGGGGTTGTGGCCAACGTGGACACGATTTTAGGTTCTGTGGTAACAGGCGTGCTCAGGCGAATACATAAAATAGAAATGTTAATAACAGATCAAATATGAATTTTGAAGGTAGACAGAGGAATTTAACAAGGCCAAGAACACAGGAAAACCGGAATCCCACCTATTGAATAGGACCTGCGGTAGGAGGGAAGATAACAAAGTCCCAAGATTTAAAGAATATTTTAATGACAAGTATGGGAGGACGATTAGAAAGTGGTCTCAACTGGGTGAAATCAAACAATCTTCCATAAATAAAACGGACCCCAGTTCATGCATAATAGAAATAGGGAAATATAAAATTCGAACATTAATTGATTCGGGAGCTCAAGTTAGTGTAATCAAAGAAAGTTTTTTATACAAAATAATAAAAAATTGCAAAATATTCAGGAGTCATGATAATCTTCACTCTGTTACAGGACAAAATTTACAAGTAGTTGGTCAAACAATCATAAATATCAAATTAGGAGGAATCAACGTAAGACATCTTTTTCATATAGTGAAAGACTTAAATAGGAACATGCTTATAGGTAGAGATTTCTTACTAAAAATGGTGTAAGACTTTTTTTTTGATCTGCACAAATTAAGATTCAAAGGCGTGTATGTAGATTTAGAAGAGGACATGCACATATCAGCACTGGTTAGAGTTAAAACGTCCACGACTTTAAAACCACAAACGGTTAATCTGATACAGGCGAAAGTAAAATGAAATCCGTATTATTTAGTAGGACATACAGTTAGAATCACTGAATTACAAAGGGAGGTAATAGATGAGCCTGGTCTAGAAGTTCCGGATGGAATAATGACATTAGATAAACACTTAACTTGTCCAGTAATGATTATTAACAACACAGGCAGAGAAATTAAATTGTACAGAGGGTGTGTAATAGTCAAAGTAGAACATGATATTAACAGCGTATTAGCAACAGACAGAGTAGAAATGCCGAGAATGAATTATTCAGAAAGAATTAATACCAGGAATAGACGTGGAAGAAGATGGAACAGGCGGAATGATGAATTTATCCATCCATTCAGAAAACATACATCTCAAATATATTCAGTAGACAAAACAACAAGAGAACAAGAATTATTAGCACAGTTAAAAGCTCCACCAGAAAATAAGGAAATATTACAATAACTTGTAAAAGAGAATCAGGATGTTTTTGCAATTAATGACTTAGAATTGGGGAAGACCAAAACAGTCACTATGGAAATAGATACTGGAGATCATCCACCAATTAGTTTGAAACCGTATAAAACTCCCTTAAGAAATAGAGAAATTGTCGAAAAGGCAATAGAAGATATGCTGAAAGCAGGAATAATAACAAGATCGAAGTCAGAATGGTCATCTCCGATCGTCATAGTGACCAAGGCTGATGGTTCACATCGATTCTGCTGCGACTACAGGGCGTTGAATAAGATCACTAAGAATGTAGCTTACCCATTGCCGGTAATCGACGATATTTTAGGCTTACTTAATGGGTCTACCTTCTTCACTACATTGGATGCAAGATCAGGATTTTGGTGTATACCTATGTCCCCAGATGCCCAAAAGAAAAGTGCTTTCTGTACACATGCAGGGTCTTACGAATTCTTACGAATGCCTTTTGGGGTCAAGACGGCGCCTTCTCATTATATGCTATTAATAAATCAAGTATTATAAGGCATGCAAAAGTTTGCATTAGCATACATAGATGACATCTTGATCTACACAGCAGGAGACGTTCAGGACCATCTAAAACATGTAAGATTAGTATTTGACAGATTAAAAATACATGATGTTAAATTGAAACTCAGTAAATGTGAATTTCTAAAAACAGAAACTAAGTACCTGGGATACATTATTGATAGAGAAGGAATTAAACCAGATCAGGATAAAGTAAAAGCTATTAAAGAATTGCCTCCTCCAACCAACGTTAAAGAAGTTCGTGCTTTTATTGGTACATGTGGGTACTATCGTCGTTTCATTCCAGGTTTCTCAAAAATAGCAGAGCCCGTCACTAACCTGACTGGTAAATACGCTAGATTTAAGTGGAATGATGAGTGTCAAAGAGCATTTGAGTTTTTTTAAAAAAAATAGCTTAACAGTAGTGCCACTATTGACACATCCAGATTTGGATAAACAGTTAATTTTGTATACAGATGCGTCAGATAATGCAATAGGAGCATGTTTAGCACAACCATGTGAAGGAGAAAGATCAGGAATACCAGGAGTTAAGAATGAAAGACCAATTTATTTTTTGTCACACAAACTTAGTAAATCTCAGCGTAAATGGTCTACTATAGAGAAAGAGGCATACGCTATCCACTATGCTCTTCAGAATCTTAACTATTATTTACATAACGCCAATTTCATTATTAGAACTGACCACATGCCTTTAAAATCTTTACTAGAAGCTCCAGTGCAGAACAGAAAAATACAGACATGGGCGTTGAATTTGCAGGGGTACAACGCAAAGATAGAATACGTGGCAGGTAGGGACAACACCTGTGCAGATTTATTATCCAGATCCCGTATCCAGAGACGTCAGGAAACACTGAAGATGAGGGTGAACCCGAAATAGACGATCGAAACTGGCAAGTAAATATATTAGATTCTGCCATAATAAATAGAGAAGATTTTAGGAGTTCACCGTCGGATCAAGAATCTGAACCTAGAGCAGAAGACCCACATTTAATGCAATTTAATATGAAGGAAGAACAAGAATTAGATCCGAAAGTTGTAGAAATAAAACAGAAATTGAACGAAACGGGTGAGAACAAGTATAAGAAGAATTATTTAGTTTTGCAGGATGACGATCAGTTATATTACGTGAATGAAAGAAGCGAACAGTTGAGAAAATACATTCCAAAACATTTGGAAATTGAGATTCTAAAAGCATATCATGATGAGAATGGTCATCTTGGTCGTGATAAGTTAGTGAAAGCACTCAATAATAAATATTATTGGCCGAACTTATTTAAAACTTGAATAACGAAGACACAAACAATAGATTGCACGATTTATAGCCTGGCATATTTCGCTGCATCTCGTCAGGTACATACTGCAGAAATCACACAACTTACGTGAAATTAACTAGATAAATCCTTCAAGTTGAAATATACACAAATTCGCACAGTAATGTCACTTATCTATCACGGTAATTTTACGCTGACTAACATGTCTTTCTGTTTACACAATTCTGGCTTGCGTTGATAGATCATAATTGCTTCTGCAAATTTTAACAAGCGAGTATTTTGTGTTTAGAACACAAAAATACTCGCTTGTTAAAATTTGCAGAAGCAATTATAATCTATTAACGCAAGCCAGAATTGTGTAAACAGAAAGACATGTTAGTCAGCTTAAAATTACCGTGGCAGATAAGTGACATTACTGTGCGAATTTGTGTATATTTCAACTTGAAGGATTTATCTAGTTAATTTCACGTAAGTTGTGTGATTTCTGCAGTATGTACCTGTGGCGTTACGTTGCCCGATTGCCAATGTGGAGATTCGGAGCAAGTACGTTACTGGACGCATTCAGGCGGCAGTAGTACCGGATCCTCTCTATCCCCTAATTCTTGGCCGGAAGTACGTGTTTCTGGGCGAACCAGAACACCCTAGCATCCATAAGTCTAGGCAGGTCAGAGATACAGAGGAAGAGGGTCTCGAAAAGGTAAGTCTCCGAAATACTCACCCGGATGGAATGAGTAATGCTCGGAGCAAGGATGCGACGGAGTGTCCTTGTTCAGAACGGTTGCCCAAAAATGAAAACCCGTTAACTCAGGGTAAGTTCGAATCTGACAACCGGTCACCGTTAATTCAGACCGGATCAGAGAGAAGGCAGAGGGAACGTAAAATGGTTCCTGAGAGCTTCAGAGCTAATCTGCTGCGAGCGGTACATGTCAGGTCCCCAACCGGACATCTGACTTTAGGAGCAACCAGTAAATGTCTATCCAGGTACTATTGGTGGCCGGGAATGACAGGCGACGTGCGCAGGTATATTAGGTCTTGTCCGGAGTGCCGTAAATGCACCCCTGAGAAACGGACGAAGACGAAGATATCCTTAGAGGTTGGAGACCGAGTTCTAGTACTCCTCCCAATCGAGGGGAACGAATTCGAAATCGGGTGGCAGGGCCCATTCCTAGTGGATAAAGTGGGGCTCCACAAGCACTATGGAGTGGTGATCCTGGGAAAGTCTTCTACTTTCCATTCCAGTCTCCTCATGCGCTATGAGGGGAAGCCCGATGATAAGTCCACCAGCCCAAGGGCGCAGAGATTCGCTGAAAGAACGGTTCGGGGTTCAGGTCAGGTAGCGGAAAGCCTGTCACACCATAGGCAGACCTATATGTATGTGCAGGTACCTTCTTCGGTTCAGCCCGGTGCTCGGGGGAACATGACCGGCCAAAGGAACACCCGCAGTGCTAGCTACACTGAGAACCGTGGTCGGAAGAGGTGGGTTGTGTCAGAACGTACACAGACCCCTGGTCCCTCAATCCGACCGACTGCAGTCCAGCTGGGTCCTCGAAAGGGGAAGCTGGAGGTGCAGAAGTCCAGTAAACTCTGGCAGGAACGATCGTTAAATCAGGTCGAGACGGGAGCTCTGGTCCGCAAGACACTGCGAGATGTCCGATCGCAGTAGCGGAGTAGGCGTTGATCACCCGTGATACTGAATAGCTTGTCTCCCCACCTAATGTGGTAAAAGTATTCTATACAATATTGACGGGTTAGACTTCCTCACCCGCCATCCGGTCTCTAAGAAAGAAGAACGAACGACATAGACAGCTTCTGCGTAGAAGTGGAACGACGGGGTCGATCCTCTTAAAGTGGGGGCCTATGTGACGAAACGCGTTTATCTGTCTTGGGTCGTCAAGATCCCGCACTATTTTGGCGCGTCATCGGGGACTTTCCCAGCTAAAAATAGACTGAGGGAAGCCGATGGAGGAATTGCTATATAGAATCTTCTCGAAACACCGAAATTCGAGTAACCCGTGATGCTGGGTATCGCTCTAAATTCTCGTGCAGAGAGATCTAGAAACTCTAGGCGGGGAATGACGGTTTCCCGAGAAAGTCTCTTTTCTCAAGAAGCACTCGCTTCTAGTGCGCATTGAGTTGGCACGAAGCGGGAAATTGGCTAAACCAGTCATTCACTTACTTTTGTTCGAAGAGAACAGACGCAGGCCTGATGTGAGCCATTTTTGTGTTGCGTCTCACCTCAACCATGATTCGGCTGACTGTTATGGAAAGGAAGCTGAGAAGCCCTTGAACAGTTCTGAAGCTGACTGGAAATCTGGTTTTTCCACCATTCAGGTAGATATTTGTTTAAATCATTTAACTTTGTACGTGTGTTCCACACGCCATTGTTCTAACCTCATTACCTATGCGGATGTCCTTGCATACTAATTAGCAAACCGATCGATAACGCAGGTGACAGTTAATCGTGTGTTTGTTTACTGTGTGTTCGCGAATCAGCTGTTAGGAACGCCGTAATGTGATGTGGGCGATTTGGGTTCCAAATATATGTACCATATATTGCCAATCGTTGCATCTATTAGGTTGCTGTGTTAGAATAAAACATAGTTACTTGTGCCGGATGGAAACTTAGATTATGTCAGTCAGTTGCGGAAGCCAGAAGAACGGTTAGAAAACCAGGTAAGTTGGTAGGTGGAGATTCAGACAACATTTGTGCTTAGTTACTAAGTAAAGGAAGAACTTAGTTCTGTGCCACCGGGAATGATGTAACTATTGTGTAATAACTTAATAATGAATTCATTGTGTGGAACACCGGATTTCTGTGGTAAGGTAAGTTTGCTTTGGTGATATATATATATATATATATATATATATATATATATATATATATATATATATATATATATATATATATATATATATATATATATATATATATATATATATATATATATATGATGTGACATTGTGTATATATATTAGGTCATGGCATGTGATACTTCCTGGAGTAATTCCGAACGCCGAATAGCTCGACGCGTGATAACACTGCGTGCCGTCGCGATATAAATATGCGTTCTGAAATCTTGTCTGAGCTATCCTGTTTCTTTCATACTGGCGCTAGTGCAAGTGAATGCTAAGGTGCTGGAAGTATGGAAGGATGCAAGGAGGCTAATGGCGTGTGGAACACACGTACAAAGTTAAATGATTTAAACAAATATCTACCTGAATGGTGGAAAAACCAGATTTCCAGTCAGCTTCAGAACTGTTCAAGGGCTTCTCAGCTTCCTTTCCATAACAGTCAGCCGAATCATGGTTGAGGTGAGACGCAACACAAAAATGGCTCACATCAGGCCTGCGTCTGTTCTCTTCGAACAAAAGTAAGTGAATGACTGGTTTAGCCAATTTCCCGCTTCGTGCCAACTCAATGCGCACTAGAAGCGAGTGCTTCTTGAGAAAAGATACTTTCTCGGGAAACCGTCATTCCCCGCCTAGAGTTTCTAGATCTCTCTGCACGAGAATTTAGAGCGATACCCAGCATCACGGGTTACTCGAATTTCGGTGTTTCGAGAAGATTCTAGATAGCAATTCCTCCATCAGCTTCCCTCAGTCTATTTTTAGCTGGGAAATTCCCCGATGACGCGCCAAAATAGTGCGGGATCTTGACGACCCAAGACAGATAAACGCGTTTCGTCACATAGGCCCCCCACTTTAAGAGGATCGACCCCGTCGTTCCACTTCTACGCAGAAGCTGTCTATGTCGTTCGTTCTTCTTTCTTAGAGACCGGATGGCGGGTGAGGAAGTCTAACCCGTCAATATTGTATAGAATACTTTTACCACATTAGGTGGGGAGACAAGCTATTCAGTATCACGGGTGATCAACGCCTACTCCGCTACTGCGATCGGGCATCTCGCAGTGTCTTGCGGACCAGAGCTCCCGTCTCGACCTGATTTAACGATCGTTCCTGCCAGAGTTAACTGGACTTCTGCACCTCCAGCTTCCCCTTTCGAGGACCCAGCTGGACTGCAGTCGGTCGGATTGAGGGACCAGGGGTCTGTGTACGTTCTGACACAACCCACCTCTTCCGACCACGGTTCTCAGTGTAGCTAGCACTGCGGGTGTTCCTTTGGCCGGTCATGTTCCCCCGAGCACCGGGCTGAACCGAAGAAGGTACCTGCACATACATATAGGTCTGCCTATGGTGTGACAGGCTTTCCGCTACCTGACCTGAACCCCGAACCGTTCTTTCAGCGAATCTCTGCGCCCTTGGGCTGGTGGACTTATCATCGGGCTTCCCCTCATAGCGCATGAGGAGACTGGAATGGAAAGTAGAAGACTTTCCCAGGATCACCACTCCATAGTGCTTGTGGAGCCCCACTTTATCCACTAGGAATGGGCCCTGCCACCCGATTTCGAATTCGTTCCCCTCGATTGGGAGGAGTACTAGAACTCAGTCTCCAACCTCTAAGGATATCTTCGTCTTCGTCCGTTTCTCAGGGGTGCATTTACGGCACTCCGGACAAGACCTAATATACCTGCGCACGTCGCCTGTCATTCCCGGCCACCAATAGTACCGGGATAGACATTTACTGGTTGCTCCTACAGTCAGATGTCCGGTTGGGGACCTGACATGTACCGCTCGCAGCAGATTAGCTCTGAAGCTCTCAGGAACCAATTTACGTTCCCTCTGCCTTCTCTCTGATCCGGTCTGAATTAACGGTGACCGGTTGTCAGATTCGAACTTACCCTGAGTTAACGGGTTTTCATTTTTGGGCAACCGTTCTGAACAAGGACACTCCGTCGCATCCTTGCTCCGAGCATTACTCATTCCATCCGGGTGAGTATTTCGGAGACTTACCTTTTCGAGACCCTCTTCCTCTGTATCTCTGACCTGCCTAGACTTATGGATGCTAGGGTGTTCTGGTTCGCCCAGAAACACGTACTTCCGGCCAAGAATTAGGGGATAGAGAGGATCCGGTACTACTGCCGCCTGAATGCGTCCAGTAACATACTTGCTCCGAATCTCCACATTGGCAATCGGGCAACGTAACGCCACAGCACTCCTACTGGCTGGCTGTATCTCCGTCATCTCCCCGGTGAGTTGCTCTGGGCCTGTCAGGTGGGATGCAATTACAGAAGGAAATTGCAATCCTGTGTCGTAGAGGCACAACACCTGTTGCCCATTCACTTCTATTCTCTCAACCACTGGAGGTCGTCTAGGTTCTCCATTCCCATCAACCGACTTCACTTTCCTGCATGGTCTTTCCCTCACCTCTGCAAGACAAGCAAAGTGAAAGTCCTTGGGTTTACTCTTACACTCACTCGTATTGTGAGTGCTGGACTTGCAGAATTTGCACCATCGTTCACTCCACTTCCTCTTTGGAGAACTAGGTGGGCTATTCTTACCTTGGTTGACGTTAGAGATCTTCTCTAAAGAGTTTACCTGTTTACTTGGTTCATCAGAACCTTTGTTCTTCTTGGCCTTCTTGGACTTACCTTGATCCTTATCTTTCGATCTCGGATCTGTTGGACTGGTGTCCCCAGTCTCGCCATAGACTTCAACGTATCTTTCGGCTAACTTGTTGACTATATCCAATCTCTCAGCCCCATTCTCACCTAAGAAGTTTCGCAAGGGTTTAGACATTTGCATTCGCATCTGATCTACAACCATCAACTCACGCAAACTTTCATACTCCTCCTTAAATCCGGCCAAGGCCATCCATTTAAGAAGGTATGAGTTCAATCTCACACTGTATGCTGAAAACAGTTCACCAGGTTCCCGCTTTGAAGTTCTAAACTTCCGTCGGTATGAGTGCGCGGTGATCTCGAACCTCTTCAAGAGAGCCGCTTTCAATGCCGGGTAATCATTCTGTAAACCCGGTGGCAAGCGTGCATACACTTCATAACCTTCGGCACGGAGTCCCTGGGAGAGTTTCAAACACCATTTCTGTTTGGCTAATCCCATTGCAATAGCCATGGCCTCATACTTCTCTAAGTATTGGTCTATCCGTTCCTTCTCGGGTTCGAACGGCTGTAAAGGCCATTTCATAGCCTGGTAGTCACGTCTACTGGTTGACTCTGAGCCAGGAGGTACACCTCCTCCCATAGCTCCATCAGTTACACCTGTAGCAGGCACTTGTGCCTCAAGTAGCTTCATTCGATACTCATGATCACGTTTTTCTTTCTCGGCTTCCAACTCAAGCCGTTTCATTTCAGTATCAGCCGCTATCCTCTTTTCCTCAAGAGCCACTTTACTGGCTTCCAGTTCTCTTTCTGCTCTCCTCCTCTCTCTTTCCTCTTGGCGAAAATTTCTTTCCACCTCTTGCACATAGGATTTCAAAGCATCTCCTTCAAGACCAGACTTACGTCCAGTTTCCTGAACTTTATCTAAGTCTATCTCTTGGGTAGACATGTTGACAATGAGAGGTGGGTACTCAAGTATGTGTGGGTGAAGCAATGCAATGAATCAATAATCAATAGTACTAACTAATCACCACAACACAAATGTCCGTCAGACAGTTAGGAGATAGGTAGAAGTAGTAGAATCTTATGTAGACTGAAGTAGAGGATAAAGACTAAGTCCCTATCCCTATGTGAGAGGTCTACAACACACAAAGATCTTGGAATACTCCCGGACGAGCCCCCACTCTGTATGGAGTGTGACGAGTTCACCTTGGGTAGTGAGAGTGAACCACACCCGAGGTGTCCCTGGCACTCCCGTGTATTCTAGCCCCAGGGGTTGGACAAGCAGATACACATTTTTACTCTGTGGTTGATCTCATATTAGTTAATTACGTCTACAAGCCCCTCCAGATTCTAGACCCCCACTAACTACCTACACCTGTGGAACAATGAACACTTAGGCATCGTCCGAGACCACACTCAATCATTATACAAAGAGCAAGTCAACTTACATAAAGTTTATTCTCCCCTTGAGAATATAGAACTGAAATGAACATCCTGATAGAATAATCTATTTACACAAATAGAAGATAGAGTAGAGACAGAATCAGAGATGTAGGTGTCTTCATCGAGTTGAGAAGTAGATTGGATGCAGATGTCCCGACCAGTCGGTCCGCCACTCACCCGGCTTCCTTCCAGTGAGATGACTAGAACCTTGGAGACCACTCCGTCTCCAGAGCGTGAATCCACAACAATAGAGTCACTGCTGGACCACACTTCACTGGACAAACTGCATCTGTATCACTCCCACGGAGTCACTGTTAATACAGTTCTCGAACAATACCGGTTGGGAGACAATCCTCCTGGACTTGACTCCAAGTATTCGTTACTTCGATGAACTTAAATAGTCACTGACCAATCGAATGGTCTGTCACTCATAGCACAGTCCCACTGCAGAACGGATCTATCAATAACCCATTCAATGGTCCCTTCATCACATCACAGGAACATGGATGGAAAATGGTCACTGACCAATTCAATGGTCTCTTACAGTCACACTGCTTGTAGAATCTGATCTGGCTACTGAAATGTTACTGAGTCCTACTCGAACACAGTTTATAACCTTCATACTGAGACAGTACATTAATAGAATCAGACATCTATTTCACGGAAACAATTCAGGTTGGACTATAATCCATAGTCCCTTCCACCGGGTAACACTTGCCACAAGTCAATAGCTGGTGTAGTTCTTCTCAAGACCTGCCACTAGAGCTGTCCAAAGAACCATTCAAGTGTCTGAAGATCAGTTACTTCTGCGTTTAGGCAGAACCACCGTCATAATATACGGTCCGGTGTTTCCTTTCGTTGAGCATGATTACTCAAAATGCTGAAATGTTCCTGGCAGAAACAGAGTATCTTCTATTATCGGAACCATCACAAACCATCACTTCCCACACGTGCACCTTCAGGGCAGTTGTATTTCTTGATGCAAACTTCACTCATGGTGAATCACATTGGGTACCTGGTGTGGTTGAGTCTGGCGTGATAAGTAAAGAACTGAACCCTTCGCTGTGTCACACGAAGTGGTTTCCTGCCAACAACAATTATAGTTGACTGGTTCCTCAACAGGCAAACTCCTGAACAGGAAGAGCGACCGGTGAGAGTATACTGGCCCAAACATTAGTCCACATGCATCCTATCAATAACTACTCAACCCTCAGTCATGCTACTTAGTTATGCATATAACCAAAGCATTATCTCTATATGGAGAGTAGTAAAGCATGGGTTCCCAAATGTCAGCTGGCCTCACAGAACAGCCCGTCAAACAGAGCAAGAAATCAGAATGACGAGTCTGATCGTAGGTCTCACCTATCCCTAATCATCTACCAGTCGTCGCTAACGTCAGTAGTGATACAAGGCTGTTATTGTTCTAATTTAATCGAACTAAACAAATAGGTAAAGAGTCCCTGGACTCGTTCCTAACATCATCAATGTTCATTAATAAACATAATCTTGATCAATATACCATCCCTCGGGATATAGGAATAGGACATGATCACATCCAATATGTACACAAGCCTGTTTGCTGGTGGGATCACCTGCCCACGCCATAGCAAACTCTTCTTATCAGACTCTGCCTTAGAGTCAAGAAGCCTTCTTGAGAATACATGTTCCAAGGGTAATGTTCCAGTTCTGTCCTCCCAAGTGGTTTAGCCTTGGCATGGACCGAACTTCATCGTTGGTTTGGCCTACCAACCCATACTTTCATAACTTGCTTTCACATCCCTCATATCCTATATTTCCCCAGTCTCATACAGCCTCCTTGCATCCTTCCATACTTCCAGCACCTTAGCATTCACTCGCACTAGCGCCAGTATGAAAGAAACAGGATAGCTCAGACAAGATTTCAGAACGCATATTTATATCGCGACGGCACGCAGTGTTATCACGCATCGAGCTATTCGGCGTTCGGAATTACTCCAGGAAGTATCACATGCCATGACCTAATATATATACACAATGTCACATCATATATATATATATATACATATATATCACCAAAGCAAACTTACCTTACCACAGAAATCCGGTGTTCCACACAATGAATTCATTATTAAGTTATTACACAATAGTTACATCATTCCTGGTGGCACAGAACTAAGTTCTTCCTTTACTTATTAACTAAGCACAAATGTTGTCTGAATCTCCACCTACCAACTTACCTGGTTTTCTAACCGTTCTTCTGGCTTCCCTAACTGACATAATCTAAGTTTCCATCCGGCACAAGTAACTGTTTTATTCTAACACAGCAACCTAATAGATGCAACGATTGGCAATATATGGTACATATATTTGGAACCCAAATCGCCCACATCACATTACGGCGTTCCTAACAGCTGATTCGCGAACACACAGTAAACAAACACACGATTACCTGTCACCTGCGTTATCGATCGGTTTGCTAATTAGTATGCAAGGACATCCGCATAGGTAATGAGGTTAGAACAATGGCGTGTGGAACACACGTACAAAGTTAAATGATTTAAACAAATATCTACCTGAATGGTGGAAAAACCAGATTTCCAGTCAGCTTCAGAACTGTTCAAGGGCTTCTCAGCTTCCTTTCCATAACAGTCAGCCAAATCATGGTTGAGGTGAGACGCAACACAAAAATGACTCACATCAGGCCTGCGTCTGTTCTCTTCGAACAAAAGTAAGTGAATGACTGGTTTAGCCAATTTCCCGCTTCGTGCCAACTCAATGCGCACTAGAAGCGAGTGCTTCTTGAGAAAAGAGACTTTCTCGGGAAACCGTCATTCCCCGCCTAGAGTTTCTAGATCTCTCTGCACGAGAATTTAGAGCGATACCCAGCATCACGGGTTACTCGAATTTCGGTGTTTCGAGAAGATTCTAGATAGCAATTCCTCCATCGGCTTTCCTCAGTCTATTTTTAGCTGGGAAAGTCCCCGATGACGCGCCAAAATAGTGCGGGATCTTGACGACCCAAGACAGATAAACGCGTTTCGTCCCAGTACCTGACGAGATGCAGCGAAATATGCCAGGCAATAAATCGTACAATCTATTGTTTGTGTCTTCGTTATTCAAATTCACTACGGGAAAACATTGTTTTGAATTATTTAAAACTGCTTGTAAATACGTCGATGCGTGTGAGAAGTGTAGATTAAGGAATATGAAAACTATCAAATGTCCATTACAGGATACAGACATTCCTTAGTTTCCTATGCAGAAAATCAGCTTAGATATATCACTTCCTCACCCTAGAACACTATCAGGCAATGTATATTTACTTCATATCGTGGATAACTATAGTCTGTGGCCGGAAACTTATGCAACTCCGGATAAAAGCGCGGATACCATCATTAATATTTTTCTACAGGAGTACATACCAAGATTTAGTTGCCCACATACCATACTCACAGATAATGGTAAGGAGTTTGTGAACAAGAAGTTTGAGAAGTTATTACAGGATTTGAATATAAACCATATAAAAATTCATATTATAGACCTTCTTCAAATGCAAAAAATGAGAGACAACATCGAACATTATATAACATAATAGCAAAAATTGTCGAGGAACATGAAAAAGATTGGGACCTTTTCTTAGGACCTGCATTAAGCGCGATACGCGCAAATCAAAATGAGGGGACAGGCTTTTCACCATTTTATCTATTGCACGGAAGAGAACCTATTCTCCCAATTGACAATCTGTTAAAACCAAGACGTAAATATATGGGGGAGGATTTTCAGGAAGTTATAATACAAGAGATGCACAAAGCGCGTGTAAGGTTAAAAAACAATATAATTAAAGCCAGAGAAAGACAAAACAGGTACGCTAACAAAAATACAGAATTACAGGAATTTAAAGTTGGTGATAGAGTTTATTATAAGAAGCATAGGAGAAACTCCAAATGTGATGCTCATTGGGTTCCAGGTTATTATATTAGAGAAAAGCTAGGTAATGTATCATACACTATAAAAAATCAAATCACAGGACATGTAGCACGATCACACGTGGAACACTTAAGAAGAGTTAATGAAGATAGGATAAATAATAACAATAATAATTATTATTATTATTCAGACGGATATTCAGATGGACAACTCGTCAGAAGAGCTAAGTATACAATACCCCCAGATTTTGGAAAAGATCCGATACAAAGTCAATTAATAACGACACCAGTTTATGATGATACTTGTGAACGGGCAGAGACAATACCGAAAACTTTGAGGAAAGAAGAAAGGAATATGTATGAGGATAGTTATGATAGTGTGGAATCTATGGAAGAAGAGGTAAACGCTCCATTTAAAAATACTAGACAAGCAGTGAAAAGGAGAATAGAAAGACAGAGAGAAAGAGAAGTGAAAAGGCAGAGGAGAATTAGAGAAAATTCATCAAGCGATGATGAAATGCCATTACTAGAAAGATCATTAAGAAACAATGATAGACAAATTAGATTAGATATAGAAAGGAAAACATTAGCGGCTGCTAGCAACAGACATACAGATGAAGAAGAAGAAATGGATGAAATTTCAGAATCTAGTAAAGATAGTAGCATGAACGCAAATATTTCTCCACGAGAGGATGAAGATATTGATGCAGAGATGGCACTTATAGAGAAAAATCTAGATTTACTGAGGAAATGGAGGTATAGGAAATAAATTGATAGAAAATGCTGCAGGTAGCAGGATGAAAATTTGCTGGTTTAAAGAGGAAATTGATAATTGAGGAAATACAGTAACTGTATATTACAGGTGATTTATAGAGCCAGAGAGTTAGCTTGTGGTGAATTGTCTTGAGGAGGAGACATGAGGTTGCATACTTTGGTGATAAGTTAGATAATATGGATGTAAATTCTCGTGTATTTTTATTATCATTTGATTTTGAGATTTGACTTGTTGAGTTTTCTTAATAGATAAATAATTTATTGTTAGTCCGTAAAAGTGACTAACAATGGATAAGATGTATGTCATATTAATTTGAATAATGTCCTTCTTTTAATTGGTTGATTACCTTTATTTAATATGAGGGGAATGAAAATTGTTTTTAAAATGTGGGGGTATGATATCCTGTTTTGACTTCGTTTTGGTTGGCTCACGAATTATGAATTCAGTTGAATTGTCTTGCATATTGAATAGTAGTTACCCTTGTTTACAAATGAGTTGAAAATTGTTTAAAATTTTGTTCACAAGTAGTACTGTTTTGTTTAGAATAAAGAGTAATAAGACAGGGCCTTATTTGAAACCTTTCGTTCAGAAAATGGCAAACAAACGACTGTGGACTAGAAGAGAGACATATTTCCCTTGTGAGTAATAAGTTTTAGTAAACATGAGTATTATGAACTTCGGACTCATGAAAGTAAGAAGGCTGCTGCACCAGTCAGCATTAATGATTGGAATATGGGAGCTTAATTACACAGTGTTTAGAAACACATGAAATGCTTGGGTAACAGGGTTTTATGATGGATTGATGGATCCTACACAAATAAAAGGGTTCTGGGGAGTTAAAATAGGAGCTGTATTAAGTCAGCATTGATTGAAGGTATATGGATTGTATGCAATATTATATTGAGGAACAAACGTGACTAACGTCTATAGCGGGTGTAAAAAGAGGTTGTGATCGTTAGAAAATGTAAGAAGCTGGTAAATGAAGAATTGATATAAGAGGGGCTGTAGATGGCAGTGCATTTGCTACAGGGTAGATATGTATATAGGATGCTTGTCATGGGATGTGAGGGGGTAAAATATAGGAGCTGTGATAAACAGCGTTAATTAATTGAAAATATGTTCATAAGAAATGAACATTGTCAATATTATTTTTATGGTTTCATGATTGAACATAATCTAGGTGGAATATGGTCAGTGGATGGCAGTACAAATATTAAGATTGAGTATATAAGAAAGAAATTTTAGATCGACTTATTTTATAACAAACAAAAGTATATGTTCATAAGATGAATTTTTTTTTTTTTTTAAAAACAACTTTTATTTGTAAAAGTTTTTGCGTTTGCAAGGGAGGTAAATGTGATTGCTATTTGACTACTTCTTTATACTTCTTAACTGGGTGCGCACCCCATCTTTTCTGTCTATCCTGTGTTGTGTTGAGAGAGAATGAGAAGTTACATAATGCATGATAAGTTTCAAAGCATATACCAACCATTTTTTAAGAACATATGAAATGAAATTTCCTTATGAACTATGTTTTTTTATGAAACTTTGTAGACTCAGAAACGAAGAAGAACTATCACCTCATCTATAACAGAACATAGCAGTTGGCTATAAGAGACAATTGGAAAATTGAACTCGAAGAGTGTAGAAATAAAGTTCATTGGTTAAGAAGGAGTTAGTCTAAGGGGAGTTGGAGAAATAATATTGGGGTTAAAGTTTTAGTGAACGAAAGAATAATTAGGATAAGTAGGTTAGGGATTAAGACTTTTGAAGAAAAGTCTTCTTAAAGAAAGGGAGGTCTGTAACAGAATACCATCTATGTTAATAGTTTAAGGGGGATTAATGTGCAAAGAATAGGCATGGTTGAGCATCCTAGGAAGACGCTCAAGCCGTGACGCGGGGCTTAGGAAGCTTAGTTACAGCCTGGATCTCAGAGGGTCAACATCGATTGTATTATATCCAAACATCATGTAACCTGTTTTATACATTTGGACTTATTTCGTTAAATAAACTTATTGAAGCTACAACCGGGACTCCACTCCTTACTTGTTTACTCTGTTATACTGGTAAAGGCCTCCATCAGTGCGTCCACCACCCGTTTCGAGTCAATCGTGGTCAATGGTATGGCTTCTCCCCACATTGTACAGCAATCCACCATTGTGAGTATATACATGTTCCTCTTCCTAGTCCTAGGAAGTGGACCCACGATATCGATGGCTACCCTCTCGAAAGGAGAGTTCATGATGGGCATCTCACCCAAGACCACCGGTGCTGTCCAGTGTTTCGGTGCCACCCTCTGGCACTCAGGGCATGACTTCACATACCGACGCACATCATCTGTCATTCCCGGCCAATAGTAATGGCAGGAAATTCGCTGCATGGTGGCGGCAATACCCATGTGCCCACTAAAGGAAATGGTATGCCCCATATGAAGAATTTGGGACCGGTGAGCTTTCGGGACCACCAACTGACCGTATAGGTTGTCTCCCCTTCCGGCTCTCCTGTAGAGTATCCTATTCTTCATGTAGTACTGCCCACGTCCTGGTGGATCAGCACTTCTCTGCAGCTTTTTGTAGCAAGGACGTAAAGTAGCATCCTCACTCTGGGCAGTTCGTAGCTCCCCCGGCATTGGGTTAGTCACAATTGCTTCTGCCTCTTCCGTTCTCGTCTGAGAGCGAGTCTGTATTGCTCCCATATGGATTGGCTCCCTGGGCATTCCCAGAAAGACATACCGGCAACCGAGGATGACGGGGAAAATGGGATCGGTCAATACAGCAGCCTTGATTGTGCCGGTGACATATCTTGACCGAATCTCCACGTTAGCAATGGGCAACTTCATGGCCACAGCACTCTTCTGTGCAGGCTGTATCTCCATGGTCTCACCTGTGAATTGTTCTGGATGTACCAGATCCGCAGAAATCACGGCCTCCCCGTCCAGTCCTGTGTCGTACAAACACTCCACTTGACGACCGTTAACCTCTACCAATTCCACTACAGGTGGTTTATCCTGGTCTGGAGTCTCTTCCTCGGCCTCGACCTGTTCGGTGGGCTCCACCTTAGGTTTCCCGGGGCACACGGCGAATTTAGAGTCTCCTGACTTTCCCTTGCAGTCAATAGCATTGTGCGTGTTTGACCTGCAGTGTTTGCACCATTTCCCTGTCCTGGATTTTCTAGTGCCGGACTTGAGTGAGCTCTCCTGGTGGCGAGCTTCCTTGTTGACCTTGGCATTTTCGGTGACAACCTCCTTGGAAGTCACTTGACATGCTGCGAAGTGAGGGCTCTTGGCCTCCGATTTGCAGTCCCTCGTATTGTGAGAGGGTAACTTACAAATTGAACACCACTTCTCCGACCACGGTCGTTTTGGTGTAGAGCTTGAAGTGCTCTTGCTTCCCTCCTTCGTCTTTTCTGAACTTTCCTCTGATTTTTGTACATAAGGTTCCCCCTTTTTGGTTCCTGAGTTTTTGGCTTTCTTCTTGTCATGTTTCTCCTGACTTTTGGTGTTGGTTGAAAGGTTGTCCCCTGCCTCCCCATGTACCTCGACGAACCGTTCTGCTAATTTTGTCACGAGGTCAATACGTTCCGCTCCTTGCTCTCCCAGGAATGTCCTGAGAGGTTTCGACATTTGCTTCTTCAGCTGGTCGACCACCATGAGCTCTTCCAGACTCTCATAGTCATGTGCGAACCCAGCCAAATCCATCCACTTATGGAGATAGGATTTTAGACGCAAACTGTAGGCGGCAAACAACTCCCCCGGTTCTCGTTTCGCTGCTCGAAATTTTTTCCGGTAGGTATGTGACGTAACCTCGAATCGTTTCAGCAGAGCCGTCTTCAACTCGTCATAATTGTTCTCATGTCCTGGAGGCAGGCGAGAATAAACCTCGTAGCCGGTCCCGCGTAATCCCTGGGATAGCTTAAGACACCATTTGTCACGGTCCAGACCCATAGCAACAGACATGGCCTCGAAGCGTTGAAGGTACTGGTCAATCTTCTCTTTGTCCTCCTCGTAGACCGCTAGAGGAAACTTCATAGCATGGTAACTATGTCCACCTGCTGGGGTTGAGCCTGGGATGGAGGAACCTCCAACTGCTCCCTCAGTTTCCCCATTAGATTGCCTCTTCAACTCGAGTTCCCTCATCCGGTACTCGTGCTCCCTTTTCTGAGCCTCCTGCTCCGCTTCCCGTTTCCTAGCAGCTTCCTCAACTTCAAGTTTGCTAGCTGCCTGCTCAGCTTCAAATTCCAGTTTCTTGGCTGCCTGCTCAGATTCAAGTTTCTTAGCTGCCTGCTTAGCTTCCAGTTTCTTAGCTGCCTGCTCAGCTTCAAGTTCCATCCTTCTAGTTGCTTGCTCAGCTTCTATCTTCTTAGTTTCTAGCTCCATCTTCCTCAATTCCAACTCGGCCTTCCGGTCCTCCCTTTCTGCTTGACGATAATCCCTCTCCACCTCCTGTATGTAATCTGTTAGAGCAGAGCCCGACAATCCCATTTCTTCCCCCTTTGCCCTTAGTTCTGCCATAGTTAGTATAGGAGTGGCCATATTCCAGAGAAGAACGTCAGCAGATAGAGTGTAGATTTTATCTCTAAAATCAATATATAGATAATTAACAAGTACAATTAATCGATATATTTAATAACACACAGCACAACACTACACAATCACTCAGTGACAAGAGTAGAATCCGGACCACAGACCTATGCAGACGTGTGAAGTGTGAACAACATTCACTCTAGCTGGATTCTCCCTAATAGGATATCCCCGTCCTCTAACTAAAGATCCCTTGTTAAAAGATCCCGTCGTCTAGATTTCCCGATGTCAAAAGATCTCCCCTGTCGAGAGATCCCACTGTCGACAGATCCAGTTTATGAGAGATCCCGCTGTCCAAAGATCACGTTTACGAGCCCCCAATAATGTAGTGAGTTATCCCTTCTTGCTTTAGTGACTTGAGAGATATTACTTCTATAGTGTCGTCCCTGGAGTGAGGGGAATCAACACCCACATTTTTTCCCAGTTTCAATATCACTATTCTGGAGATATCCACCAGACTCCGTCCACAACACTCCCTCAGCCCAAGGACACCTTCTTCTCACTCTTGCTCACCCCTGGATCATGCCCCCTCTCACTCCTCCCCAACACAACATACTCCACAACTCTAGCTTTACAAATAAATACAAAATAATTTATTAAGCAAAGAGTATGTGTGTGAGAAGTGTGTGTGTGTGTGTGTGTGTGTGTGTGTGTGTGTGTGTGTGTGTGTGTGTGTGTGTGTGTGTGTGTAATGTGTAGAATGTATGTCGAATTCTAGTGTGTCTGTAGATTCAGAGCAGCAGATCAGGAGCCAAGTCAGATTATCATCACAGCAAGGGTACGCCACAGCATGATAGCTTAGTACGTGTACATCTCACCCGGTGATGCGTCTCTTCTTCCAGACGTTGACTTTCTCCGAGATCCACTGGGTCGACTAGATGCATGATCCACTAAGAATTGTTATTGTATAATCCCCAATAATGGATCTGTCACTCACTATAACGACTAAGGTCCCTATAACTCAAATAAGTACGGATCACTGTACAGAGAAACTAGGTTTCAATGTCACCGGTCTCACATTTGTTCTAATCCATGTTCATAGATTGTCCCACACAAACTGTAAAGTACTTCTTCACTGCACTAAATTATTCCACGAGAACTTCATGTTCAAGATTCTTCTCTAGACTAACTTATTCCACGAGAACTTCATGTCAAAATGTCTTTCTCTAGACTCTATTGTTCAGTGATATGTGGTGAAGAAAAGAGTATCACCCACCCTGGGTAAATCCCTCTTGTAAATGAATCGTTTAATGTCTTACTCCACTGAGCCAGTTTCGTATGGACCCTCTGGATCCTAGGCCTAGCATAAACAGTGCTGATTTTAATTTCTTCTTGGTATTTATTCCTCTTATAAAATAAAGTGAATGTTAGTTGGATGTTCTTCTTAAGGCGAGTTGACCGCCATCAAACTCAGTGTAGAGCTTCCTCATAGACGTAGGGGAACCTGTTAGAAAAAGAGACCACATCTGGTGAAGGCCGCCTGATACTAATCCCTACTAGCTGAATGTAGGCCGACTGCCTTGCTCAGAGAGTTATCAGTGAACTAAACTCTGTCAAGGATCAGAGTGGCTCATCCCTTAATTATGAATCAGGTTAAGACAAGGAAAGATCAATAACGGAGTGCAGAACTCCAGTGGGCAACCCACTGAAAGATCCCACCATTGGACACTTTCCCCACCTCCCAACCAATTCTTAATCTCTCCAAATATCACCCTGATACACTATTCACACTAGCAGAGCCAATCATCACTTCACTACTCTAGCTAGTTTTACCAAGGCAACTGCTTATATTAATTAGGCTTAAATATTCTATCAATACTACCTCAAGCACTACCGCATCATTCCTGGATGGCCTCTACACTTTGCCATAAAGACACATGTTATCTAATTTTTTTATTAATCTAACACTGTAGAGCTCTCCGAACTTCATCACTGCGGTAACAAAACACGTCAATCCTAGTCACAATCCTTGGCCACACTAATGTACACAAGTCTTGTATCTGTCAAGAGCTGGGAGTGTTCTAGTCAAGTCTTTGATGTCATGCAGGTGTCTCGCAAGGGCACTAACTAATTCCAGAATCTTATCTCCCTTGAGTTTAATCAATATCACCACTGATCTCTCCCTGTCTTGACAACCCAAAACAAGGTAGCGAGTTCCTGCATTGTCCCAATGTTCAAAATAACAAGCCTACAACTTTCTGTCGTGTGGTGACAATCAAAGCCGTCATTTCGTTTGATGTCGGGAAATTGTGTCCTGATCTCACCGACCAGAAGTCAACAACTTGCAGCTGCGAACACAGACTGTTTTCTGTAATTTTTATCATCTGATGTTAACGACAGTGGATTTCATCACTTAGGGTTTATATTGTTTATGGGCTCCTCTTGGTACTGTTTCTCGCGCTGCCTGTAGTATGCATTTTCCAAACTCTTCAACCACTTTATGTATGTCTTTCTCAGTGTTCAGGTTTCTAATCAGTATGCTGGTGCGATGCTTGTACATTGCCCAGTCTGCTTTCTTGTAGTTCCACCTCGAGAGGGTGCTGCTTTCACTTACAAGCTCATTTTCTACGGTTAGAAAGACTGGCCGATGGTCACTGCCACCAAGTTGTTTCCCAAAAATTCGTGTAATGTTCCACTCCAGGTCTGGTGAATGAAAAGCCAGGTCAGGTGTAGTTGTAGAGTGCCATGATCTCGAGTAGAAAGTATGTGGGTCGGACGGCTTGTTACTTAAGATGAATCTATTCTCATCCTGCCAGTCTTCCAGTCTCTCTCCTCTCTGGTTCATGTGATCATAGCCCCAGCTCTGCGAGTGGCTGTTGAAATCACCACACACAATCAGTGCCTGTGGGCGGTCACTTGGACAGTAGTAATTGATCAGATGTAGATCTGTATTATCTGTCTTAAGTTTAAGTGTCTGATACTCAGCCTCCTGGGAGTTGC
>JACEFZ010018412.1:0-23792 GCA_014155875.1 Cepaea nemoralis
GGCCCAGGGGAAAAAACACTTTTTTTTTTCCCCCCCCTTCCCCGGGAGGAAATCCTCCTTTTGATTATAATCATTAGCAATTACTGTTACCGTCAAGCAGTGTGGGGATGAATAGGTGACGTTCCAGCGTACGATGGGTGGCATTGGATAGTTTGATACCTGGTGATTGTACAAAGTCGTTGATGTCGTCAATCTATTTCATTCTCGGGCGTCCTCTTGCTCTCATATCAAATCGTCTTCAGTGTAACGTCAGTGCTGGCAGTTGGTGACATCGCATTCTAACGACATGGCCGAATTATTTGATCTTCTGTCTTTTAATATATGTGCCACAAGGTGATGATCCCACTTCCTGTCTTATAGCATCATTTCTTATTCGGTCTCGGATAGTTAAGTTGGCAGCTCTTCTCAAGCATCTCATCTCCCAGGTGTTGATTTTGTGAAAGTTTAATGTAGATAATGTCCAACTAGGACATTTGTAGCATAGGTTTGGTGTGAATGCTTGCTTGCTTGTGTTCGTTGACTTGAGCTCCAACGCGAAGTCCTGTATGTCGGATGAAGGCATCCTGTTGTCCAACATCAGTGTGATGTCATACAGGACCTGAGGTTTGCGTGAGTATCCGTTGTCCCATGTCTGGCTTATTGGTGTGCAGACTGGTGATTCCTTGCCGTACAGGCAGACACTCTCCGACTTCGGAGGAATCGGCGATCCTACTGACTTTAGCCAGGACCCCGAAGGGACCTGTTGCCCAACACGCTCGACGAGGACGCGTCAATAGGTCTTGGCCAGTATATAACGCGGCCCTGGTGCCTTGTTAACACCTCTGCGTCCCGTTTGGTGTGAATATGTTATTTATTACGTGCCGTTTTGTAGATACCTGCCTTAATATGAGTTCTAAACCATGACCACGTGGCCAGCAGGTGATTGTTTACCCCCTACGCAACGTCGGCCCCCAAAAATACTTATAGTTAGGTGCATATCCTTTATAGGACATCGTAGTCAACCCCAGCAGATATTGCTGTTATGATCTCTTGGAAAGTTTACGTTCAGTAGTTTGCCATTGATTTTTGAACGACCGGCGGTCTGCTGCCAAATTGCCAGCAGCTGTCTTTCGAGCGTGGTATACAGGAATACGAACTGCGTCCGTTAGCCCTTCGCCACGGAGCTGGAAAAAATTAACTTACGATGAGTAAATGTAATACCTTAGACTACCAAAGTAATTAACAGCCAGTGCCTGGGGCAGACTAATGAAATAAGGCGAAATCATATTAAAATAAACGACAGCAAAAAGCAATATCCTTCGGTAATATAATGAGAAGAGAGGCATCGTGAAACTAGACAGATAAGTGGTAGAAGAGACAGAGACACACCGAGAGAAATGAAGCTGGATAGATTAAGACGCTGCCACGGATGTACAGCATCACTAGAATGATGTAAAACACCAAGGATCGAGACTTGTGGAGATACATGAACGCATACGCCGGTGGCAATGGATCTATTCTTCTGTGTTCATCCGGAGTGTTTTTCAGACGTAATTGCCGTGTGTCTCGTTAGGCACCCTCGGGCCAAAACCCTTAGGCCACCACATCCGACTTAAGCGTGAGGTTTTTAACCATGTTAGCATTCCTGGGGCAATGGATATGATGATGATACGTAAATGTAGCAACTGACCAGTCATGATCATTTGGCACCTTGCCGTTTTGACAGACGATAGTGTGTGCTTCAAATAGGCATAATAACTACTACCCATGGGGGTAGAGAATATGACTGATAAGGCCAATTCGCGCTGTAAATGTTCTTCCACAGTGGATGCACTTGAGCACATGGTCATTTTCACGATCGTGCATCATCTTACGTCTTACACGCTCGGTGTGTGACTTACCTGTAATAATTTTCTCCTATGTCATTATTTCATTTCTGATATTTGCCCTCCATGCAACACGTACAGCGGCGACTTGCTCCCATTGTGCATTACCAATGCCTGTGTCAGTCATGTCCCGCTTACACACATCTTTGTATCGTAGTAGAGGCCGACCCTGAGATCTCATACTCATCTTTAATTCACCAAAAATGATGCCCTTTGGTATTGTACCATCATCCATCCTCCTAACATGTCCTATCCATCTAAGTCTACGAAGACTGAGCATGGAATATACCGTCACATAACTTGATCTTTCCAATACTTCTATATTTGTGATTTTGTCTTGCCACTTAATACCAAGTATTCTTCGCAGACACCGCACATGAAAGCTGTTTAAACGTTTCTCTTGGTGTGAGTAAGTTGTCAAGGCTTCACTCGCCATAAAGAAGAATACTAAGGACACGGGTTTGATACACAAGGACTTTTGTTTTGGCAGTAAGCTTCCTGTTCTCACAGAATCATTTTCTTAACCTGTTCATTATTGTTGCTGCCTTACAAATCCTGATGTTGATTTCCTGATCTAGGGATAGTTTGCTATTTACTACTGATCCTAGATTTGTAAAATGGTCTACTATCTCTAGTTCGGCGTCGTCAATAAAGATTGACGGTACCTCATGTTCATCTTGTGACATAATCTGTGTCTTCTTTTTGCTGATTGTTAAACCAAATTCAGAACAAGCATTGGATAATGCAGATAGTAGACATTGTATTTCTTCCTCAGAGTAGGTCGAAACTACAGCATCATCTGCAAAAAGCAAATCTCTGATCATTACCCTCCTAATTTTGGTCTTGGCCTTCAGTCAGTTGGCCAGTACAGAACCGATTAAGAACAGTATATAATATGTGGAGTAATTTGATCTGCGTCAATAGCTAGATGCGGAATTACTGAACTGGAGACTCACCAAAATGTGCTCAGTCTCAACAAATATTAGAAAGTAAGAATGTTGACTGTAACACACTGATTTTATTATAAGTGGTTCAGTAATTAGAAAACGGCAATATTTCACGCCGTGTGGTATAATGAGAAAACAGTGCTAGCCTGATGTTTTATAAACATATCGGCACTCAATGGATGCTTATATCAATACAACATAATAGGTACACGATAGGTGCTATATCAATACAACATAATCGGTACTCGATGAGTGTTATTTCACTACAACATAATCAGTACACGATGGGTGCTATATCAATACAACATAATCGGTACAAGATGGGTGCTATATCAATACAACATAATCGGTACACGATTGGTGCTATATCAATACAACATAATCGGTACACCATTGGTGCTATATCAATACAACATAATCGGTACACCATTGGTGCTATATCAATACAACATAATCGGTAAACTATTGGTGCTATATCAATACAACATAATCGGCACTCGATGGGTGCTATATCAGTACATCATAATCGGCACTCTATGGGTGCTATATCAGTACAACATAATCGGCACTCTATGGGTGCTATATCAATACAACATAATCGGTACTCGATGGGTGCTATATCAATGCAACATAATCGGCACTGGATGGATGCTATATCAGTACAACATAATCGGCACTCTATGGGTGCTATATCAATACAACATAATCGGCACTGGATGGGTGCTATATAAATACAACATAATCGGCAATGGATGGGTGCCATATAAATACAACATAATCGGCACTGAATGGGTGCTATATAAAGACAACATAATCGGCACTCGACGGGAGCTATATCAATACAAAATAAGCCGCTTTTACTTTCCAGGATATGTCATAGTACCATGTTAGGCTGGGTCCACTTGGGAGTCCAGGTCAATTGATAAAAAATATCCGCCTCCATGAAGATTCGAATACATGGCGACCGGGTGGTCAGGCGATAGCACTAGCCACTGTGCTGCTGAAATTCCAACATTGCACATTGAGAGAATCATTCAACCTTAAACCAGCCGCTCTACAATATGTCACCAGAGGGTTATTTACTGATTGTTTTATTCTTTTTTTTTTTTTTTTTTTTTCGTTCAGTGACCAAGAAACAACACAGTGGAAGAGGAAAGAGAATAGCAGTAAGTGGTAGTTATTACAGTGAGAGCTATAGTAGTACTAGTACTAGTGGTAGTTGTTACAGTGATATATATAGTAGTATTAGTACAAGTGGTAGTTGTGGTACTTGTTAATGTTGCTATTGGCCTTCTAGTAGTTTTACAATTAGAAACAATGTTACTAATTACTAATTAGTAAACAAATACTGTTTTACAACAGTACAATTAGTAGTAGTAGTAGTAGTAGTAGTAGTAGTAGTAGTAGTAGTAGTAGTAGTAGTAGTAGTAGTAGTAGTAGTAGTAGTAGTAGTAGTAGTAGTAGTAGTAGTAGTAGTAATAGAAGTAGTAGTATTAGTAATAGAAGTAGTAGTATTAGTAGTAGTAGTAGTAGTAGTAGTAGTAGGCCGGTTTCTCTGGCCGAGGGGTTACAACACTTTCTCCGTAATCCCGTTTATCACGCAGAGTCTCGTAGCGGACGAGAGCTGGAAGCGGTTCGACCCCCGCTGGGGACTTGCACTGAGCCGGCCGCTCAGAAAGCAATGGCAAACTACTGAGCGTAATCTTGCCAAGAAATCAACAGACAGCTGAAAGATGCTGCTGTTGACAGCGATGTCCTGTAAAGGATATGCGGGAAAAAAAAGAAAAAGTAGTAGTAGTAGTAGTAGTAGTAGTAGTAGTAGTAGTAGTAGTAGTAGTAGTAGTAGTAGTAGTAGTAGTAGTAGTAGTAGTAGAAGTAGTAGTAGTAGTAGTAGATGTAGTAGTAGTAGTAGTAGTAGTAGTAGTAGTAGTAATAGAAGTAGATGTAGTAGTAGTAGTAGTAGTATTAGTAGTAGTAGTAATAGTAGTAGTAGTAGTAGTAGTAGTAGTAGTAGTAGTAGTAGTAGTAGTAGTAGTAGTAGTAGTAGTAGTAGTAGTAGTCTACTTCTACTACTACTACTACCACTTCTTCTATCACTACTACTAGTATTGATACTACTACTATGCTGGTTAATTTATCTGTCAATTTGTCCGCTTGGCTGTCAGTCTGCCTGGCTTTCTGTCTATTTTTCAACCTGTCTGTAAATATTAAATTATATCTACACCGTATCCTTTTCAATCTGATCTCCCCTTTATTCATTGACAACGTCTGACCATAGATGCCCGCCTTGGGAAATCAGAAACTATTTAACTCGCACCTCAGAGTTATCATTTCAGACAAGACTAGCTTACAAACTCCATCTATAACTTTCCCATAAACATCTGAATGTCCCAGGTGGGTAGAGACATGAAAAAGTGTCTGAATCAGCGAACAATATTCTACACAAAACTTAGATTGCTATTACCAGTTTAGCATTGCAAATTTATTAGCACAGTTTATCATATCAATGATGTTGCGAACATATATTTTATTGGCATGAAGTTACGCTAAAGCTTTCCCTGTAACCACATTGTTATTCTGCTGAATTTCTTTATAGATTGTTCACTTCATTCGGAGGAAATTATCACGATTTCATGTGGTGAAATAAGATTAAATTTATAGCTTTCGATGGAGAATAGAATATGTTTATGGTTCATATACAATGAACCATAAAGATGCGTTAGGAAACGGGCGTCTTCTAATGCTTGTGGTCGGCTTTTAGAGACACTTCATAAAATTTACCAATGAATACAGGATACAAAGCAACATGCGGGATTGAGAAGAACGGATAGATACACAACGATGGATAGAGATAGAAGAGTGTATACAAACGGAAAAACAAAACCGGAATGATATAGATACAATGATAACCACACAAAAAAAAAAAAAAGAAGCAGACTGGTGTATTCAGATTTATATACACATGTGTATTTTTGCGTGCTTGTGTGAATGTTTTTGTTGATTGATTATTAGAAGACTCTTTAACCTCTTAATACTCAAATGTATTTTTTGCCCTTCTCACACGATCATCAGCGTCTTGGCTCAGGTCGCGTTCTTGTCTCGGGTTCAGTTCTGTTTTCTTGTCTCGGGTTCAGTTCTGTTTTCTTGTCTCGGGTTCAGTTCTGTTTTCTTGTCTCGGGTTCAGTTCTGTTTTCTTGTCTCGGGTTCAGTTCTGTTTTCTTGTCTCGGGTTCAGTTCTGTTTTCTTGTCTCGGGTTCAGTTCTGTTTTCTTGTCTCGGGTTCAGGTCTGTGTTATTGTCTCGGGTTCAGGTCTATGTTCTTGTTTCGGGTTCAGGTCTACGTTCTTGTCTCGGGTTCAGGTCGTGTTCTTGTCTCGGGTTCGGGTCTGTGTTTTTGTCTCGGGTACAAGTCTGTGTTATTGTCTCGGGTTCAGTTCTGTTTTCTTGTCTCGGGTTCGGTTCTGTTTTCTTGTCTCGGGTTCAGGTCTGTGTTATTGTCTCGGATTCAGGTCTATGTTCTTGTTTCGGGTTCAGGTCTACGTTCTTGTCTCGGGTTCAGGTCGTGTTCTTGTCTCGGGTTTGGGTCTGTGTTCTTGTCTCGGGTTTGGGTCTGTGTTCTTGTCTCGGGTTCGGGTCTGTGTTCTTGTCTCGGGTTCAGGTCTGTGTTCTTGTCTCGGGTTCGGGTCTATGTTCTTGTCTCGATTTCAGGTCTGTGTTCTTGTCTCAGATTCGGGTCTGTGTTCTTTTCTCGGGTTCAGGTCTGTGTTCTTGTCTCGGGTATGCCATGTGGCCAAGCCATCCAGGTAGTTATCTCCTTGCTTACCCGTTGTTCTTTTCCCATCAATTGTTTTTTCCAGTTGACGCTAAGATTTCAAGCTTAGTACTCTTCATAATGTGTTCTACACATCATGCCTGTTAAGTCTAATCACTTTACGGTTATCAATATTTCTTGATGGACTATCTCATTTTCTTTTTTTCTGACCGTGGTATTTTTTGCCATCGCCACAGATACCAAGTGTCCAAGGACAATAAATGCTTCTCGTCTTTTTTGCGATTTGTCCATACTTCACATGCATGTAACAATATATGTTCTATATAGCACTATTTATCGCACTGCAATTGACATTATTTAATTGGCGAGTCTTCCTCCAACACCCAGCTCAGTTTTCAGCTCACTTTGAGACTCAGTTTCTCACACTTTCTCATTGGTATATTTCACAATATTTATATTTTATTCTCTTGTATTTCTGAGCACAGTTACCCTGCAAATATTGAAAGGATCAGGTGATAAAGCAAATCCTTGCGTAACATTTCTGTCAGTTGCCCTGAAGTCACTAAGCTCTCATTTATATGCGATGGCAGATACTTGCTTGAGCAGAATATTCCTTAGTACCCATTGTTCTTTCTCGTCTATGTTACATTTATAAACAATGCTGAAAATGTATTGATTGCTAGTTCACATTATCAAACACATTTTTGAATAGTCATTACATCATACTTACATCTTGCATACACATACATTTCTTTATGAGTACATATATTCCCTAGACATTCTGGTCGTAATTAAATTGCTTTCCTACCAATTATCGTCCACAAGATTAATTTAAACAATATAAAATGACACAAAGTAGTGCAGCTTTACATAACAGATTTACGACACATTAAGGACGTTGCGGCGATTAACCTTCATCAGCAAACAAATATATTCACAAACACAACATATAGTCAAGGAGATCTCCTGTGACTACATCAAAAGGTGACGACAGAACGAGAAGAACAAACGGATGAAAAAATGAAAGCAATGAAGAGACAATGAGAATTTGAAAAAATGTTCATACTTACCTCATATTTCCGATCTGTGCGTAACTCAGAATATCGCCGATGGCAGTTACTCATTGGACAATTGGCACCAACATTAAGAACAAACATGTATCAATAACTACTAAGAAAGCACTTTAAAACACAATCTTTCTACTAACTCTATGTTGCTAATGGCAAACCTTGACAATGACAGAAAAAGAGAAAAGGAAAATCACAACAACAGAAATGAGATTCCTGAGAAGAATACTCAATGTATCAAGAAGAGATAAAATCAGAAATAAAGAAATCAGGACTAAAATGGGGATTATAGCTGCGCTAGATGTTATTAGAAGGCAGCAAGTCAAATGGTTTGGCCATGCAAGTAGGTTACCAACTAACAGTATACCACAACAAGCAATGATGTACAGACCAGACGGAAGCAGAGGAAGAGGCCGACCACGTAAACGATGGACGCAGGGAATAATAGAGTCCATGGGAATATCAATACTTGAAGCCCATAAGCGGGCACTCTCCCGCTGTTTATACTTCACCTCGACACCGCAAGGCACAAGAGGAACATGATGAGATGAGATGAGATGGGATGATATGAGATGAGATGAGATGAGATGAGATGAGATGAGATGGGATGAGATGAGATGAGATGAGATGGGAGAATACGGTATACGAGACGCTTTGTTTTTCTTCACGCTACAGTCATATTCTATGAGGTGTTGAGCAATTATCTTTGTTTAAGAAATTGAATGAAATTGACGAGAAGTGCAGAAAAAAGTAAGATGGTTTCGAGAAATGTCCGTGCCTATATATTAAGTAAGGATTTATGCATTGTAAAATCGCATTTACGTAACTCAAGGGGATTCTTTCTTCAGTGTTAAATTAAAAGGACTGTTTCATAAGATGCTGTTTATTATGTACTAGCCGACCCGGCCCGGCTTCGCCCAGTCCCTGGTGGGGAGCATCTCATTTAATTCATAAAAGTAGTCATATAAGCTCCCGTTCCCGTTCCTGTCTGTCTGTCTGTCTGTCTGTCTGTCTGTCTGTCTGTCTGTCTGTCTGTCTGTCTGTCTGTCTGACCCTGCCCGGCATCGCCTGGCTCCTAGTGTGGAGCATCTCATTTAATTCATATAAGTAGTCATATAAGCTCCCGTTCCCGTTCCTGTCTGTCTGTCTGTCTGTCTGTCTGTCTGTCTGTCTGTATGTCTGTCTGTCTGTCTGTCTGTCTGTCTAATCATTTATTGGTTGCGGTTAGAACAACCTTAGATAAACGAAGACCAACTTGCAAAAAGCATTAGAAAGAGCACTTGAAAGATCTTTACATATTCCCCCAACAATTAACCTGGGTATATGGAACAGCGGCAGCAGCAGAAGAAGAAGTAAAAGGAGGAGTAGGAGGAAGGAGGAGGAAGAGGGTGGAGGAGGAGGGAGGAAGAGATAGGCGGAGAGAGGAGGAGGGAGGAGTACGGAGGAATAGGAGGGAGGAGAAGGGAGGAGGAGGGATTAGGAGGAGGAGGGGGAAAGAGGAGAAGGAGGAGGAGGGAGGAGGAGGGAGGAGGAGGAAGAGGGAGGAGGAGGGAGGAGGAGGAAGGAGGAGGAAGGAGGAGGAGAGAGGAGGAGGAAGAGAGAGGAGGAGGTATTAGGAGGAGGGAGAAGGACGATGGAGGAGGGAGGAGGAGGGAGAGGGAGGAGGGGGAGGAGGAAGAGGGAGAAGGAGGGAGAAGGAGTAGGAGGAGGATGGAGGAGGAAGAGGAGGGAGAGGGAGGAGGGGGAGGGGAAGAGGGGGAGGGTAGGAGGAGGAGGAGGGGAGAGAGGAGGAGGGATATGGAGGAAGGAGGGAGGGAGGAGGGATTAGGTAGAGGGAGGAGGAGGGAGGAAAAGGGAGGAGGGTGAGGAGAGAGGAGGAGGAGGGAGGAGGTAGGAGGAGGAGGAAGAGGGAGGAGGAGGAAGGGCGAGGAGGAGGAAGAGGGAGGAGGAGGATGGAGGAGGAAGAGAAGGGAGAGGGAGGAGGGGGAGGGGAAGCAGAAGAGGGTAGGAATTGGAGGAGGGGAGAGGAGGAGGAGGGAGAGAGGAGGGAGGAGGAGAAGGGAGGAGGAGGGAGGACGCGGAGGGAGAAGGAGGAGGGAGGAGGGAGAGGGAGGAGGGGAGGAAGGAAATGGAGGTGGAAGAGGATTAGGAGGGAGGAAGAGGAGGGAGGAGGAGGAGGGTGGAGGAAGGAGGTAGAGGGAGGAGGAGGAGGTAGAGGGAGGAGGAGGAGGAAGGAAAGGGAGGAGAAGGGAGGAGGAGGGTGGAGTGAGGAGGTAGAAGGAGGAGGAAGAGGGAGGATGAGAAGGGAGGAGGAGGGAGGAGGAGGGAGGAGGAGGAGGGAAGATGAGAAGGGAGGAGGAGGGAGTAGGATGGAGGAGGAAGAGGGAGAAGGAGGAGGAGGAGGGAGGAGGAGGAGAGAGAAAGAGGCAGGAGGAGGATGAGGGAGAAGGAGGCAGGAGGAGGAGGAGGGAGGAGGAGGAGGGAGAGGGAGTAGGAGGGAAGAGGAGGGAGGATGCGGAAGGAGAAGGAGGAAGGAGTAGGAGGGAGGAGGATGGAGGAGGAAGGGAGAGGAAGAGGGAGAAAGAGGAGTAGGATGGGGAGGAGGTAGAGGGAGGAGGTAGAGGGAGGAGGAGAAGAGAGGAGGAGGGAGTTCGCCATTCCGAATTCATACTCGTCTAGGTTCTGTGATTTCGGTCTTTCCATTGATTGTTCTTCCCTTCTACATGACTGTAGATAACTTCCTTACACATAAAAAGATGAATTGTTATTGATATTGCCGTGGCATGGAGGAATATCAGCAGCAGAGTTGATCCAGAAAACCAAAGACCGAGATCTATGGATAGCCATGAATGCCTACGCCAGCCGGCACGGCACTTGATGATGATGATGATTGCCGTGTGACGATTCTGTGTAGTCACGTCATTTTCTTCCCTTTCCCTAGCGTTTTGGTTCGGGGATTCTTTCATCATCATCATCATATATTTACGTACGTATTTTGGGAGGGGGAGGAGGGAGGAGGAGGAAGAAGAAAAAAAAATACGACAGTTGGCAGCGCTGGAATGAAAGGAAGACGTGTAGAAAATTTCATCTCAATCGGATGGACCGTTCGCGAACGTATAAAGGACATACATATATATTTACATACATATATATTTACATACATACATCCTAATTTATATATTAAGATTGATATCAAATAGTAATGCCACTTTTAGTCTGAATAACAGAAACATAGAAGTTATACTAAATACAAAAATAATGACTTTCAAATGCATCATAAAAGTCAATTTAACCAGTCTGAAACAAGCACATGTTGTTAAGTAGCTTTGTACTTTAATAACAGCAGATGAAAGATGTATTAAGGAAGTTAAATTTAGAATAGCCCAAGCAAATTCAACATTTCACAAGCTTGGAAATATTCTCGGCAACATATATTATATACATACCAGAGATTCGATATGCTGATGATACAGTATTTCTATCCACAACGCAATGAATGAATCACCCAAATAAACGAGAAGTAGATTGTGAGCTTTACTAAAACACGACTACAAGAGACAAATTGGACGTTGCGGCCAAAGCCTTCGTCAGCACAGGACAAACAAATACAAACCAACACAAGACTACATGAAACACACTATGACAATATTAAACTATTAAACTAATTAAAATTGAATGTACTCATCTGAATACTGTGTCCTAGCTTGGAAGGTCTGACACACGTAGGGCGCCAGTGGATCAATAGACCGGATGTATGGTACACGGGTCAAAGGTCAAGCGGGAAGGGAGTGGGGTGGAGACGCGCCCATGTGTGCGGAAAAGTGAAATTAGAGACCGGCAAAGATGTTACGGACGCAGATGACAATTAGCAATTATCGTTAAGCGCTCGAAACACCGCTGTGGAAACCTATATAGTGTTAGTACACACAGAGAGGCATGAGTGGCGGTCGTTCAGAAAATGATGGCAAAACACCGAACGTAATCCGCCAAGAGAGTTGACTGTGATGTCATACAAAGGATCTGCACGTACCCAGTTGGTGGACTGTAAGCTAGGGGTGGGAGGGGTGGGGTGGGAAGTTAAATGAAGCTGTGTTGGACATTAAGGCCGTGAGGGGAGAGTGTGCCCAACTGGAAGATGAGACGGTGTTCCAATGTCTTCCGATCCCGTTCGTGGGATGCGCATGATTTGATGGCCGTGACCTGTATGTCGGCTACACCATGGTGGTCGGGACTGTTGAAATGTATGGATACTGGTTTCTGGGCGCCGCTGGTGATGTCAGAAAGATGTTGTCGAAATCTGTCCCCAAGACGTAATCCTGTCTCACCGACATATCTCATGTCGCAACGTGTGCAGGTAATCGCATAGATGACGTTGCGACTGATGCATGAGAAACCCTCACGGATGTGGAAGGTCGTCTTAGGGAATGCATGCAGTTCACCTCATTCTTGTTTACTGCAGTTCACCTCATTCTTGTTTATTATCCACAACGCAGAATGGCATAGAAAACCTAATAGCCGCAACCCAACTGAATAGTGAAAATCACAACTTATATCTTAACAGCAAAAACAAAGATAATGCATACAGATAAAACTACTATGGAGAAAGAAATATCCATTAATGGGGGGAAATTGGAGGTGGTGGACAATTTTGAATATCTTGGGTCATTGATTACCAACAGTGGTGACACAATGAAAGAAATTAAACGGCGACTATCCATTGCTCATTAAAGAATAAAACGGCATTATGGAGTGGGACAGACAGAACTACAAAAATTAGATTTTTAAGAGCATGCATCATTCCCATTGTAACATACGCCTGTGAGACATGGACACTTACTAAACAAGCTGAACAACGCAAAAACGCCTTTGAATATAAATGTTATAGACGAGTTCTAAGAATATCTTGGGTAAAGAAAAGAACAAATGCATCCATACTTCAAGAGTTGAATATTGAAGAATGTTGGCTATTAAAGACGATAAAACAAAGAAAATTGAAATATTTTGGTCACTTGAAACGTCACGAAAGTTTGGAGAGAACAATAATGGAAGGGTATATGCCTGGGAAGAGAGGAAGAGGAAGGCCAAAGAGAAGATGGGTGCAGGATGTGGCGGATGATCTCCAGATGGGTGTATCAGACGCGGGACATGTTGCTTATGATCGAGAGGTTTTCCGGAAGGTTGTTATGGGAGCGAGGTTCTGCAAAGGACATGCTACTGAATGAATGAATGAATATATATTAGTAAATCGAGGTGATAAAAAGGGTTCTTAAGGGCTATATCGAGCAAATCCTGATATACTGCTGCGAATCCTGGACAATTCGTATACTAATGAGGAACTGTGTGAAAGCTGTAGAAATGTATATAATTTTATAGAAACATGATGAGAACACATTAAACGGATAAAAAGGGTATATTGCAATAAGGTATTTATCAAAGAGGACTGTTTACTCGCATCAGAAGCAGACAGTCCACATTTCTTGGGCATGTGATGAGAAGGAGAGGGCTGGAATGCCTCGTGACCGCAGGAATATGGGATGACAGGAATGCAGTGTGAGACCGAGAGAAAAGATGTTAACCAGTTTTGGAATATGGAAAGTCAGTATCAGAAATGATTGGCAGTACACGAGACAGAAAGCTGTGGTCAGACATAATCAACAAGGCCATATTACGTCGACGTTCAGGATGACGTATGCAAGGGGGATAACCGGCTAAAATATCGCATCGACAGAGACAGTTTATTATCTTTCTTCAGCAAGTTCATTGTTATTGGTGGCAGATTGTCGCAGGACATTGCGATCAACCCCAACACCAGGTAGATGTACTAGACAAATATACGTTCAGCAGTTTGGGTGGCTCACTGAGGGCTACGATGATTATTTTATTAGCGTGGTCGGACTAGAATTCGAGGCCTGCGTTCGTAGACAGCTAACAAAGGAAAAGATTCCTCCGTGCATTCAGACCTACAAAATGTGAGGCCTCTTTCACATCACAGACTCACAGTAGTTCCGGCATCCTGGCATGATTGTGTTCTCGAGAACTTCTCTTGTCCACATACTAAACAATTGTCCAGGATTCATTGTCACATGTTCACTTTACTTCAGTGCAACCCGCGAGCGGTCTTTTCACTAGTTTCAATAACAAGGCGTTTTGCTTAAGATGTCCATTATGTTAGAAAGTTAGTTGCATATCCTTAACGAACGTAGCAGTCAACCACAGCACTTTTTGGCTCTTCGTGATTTCTGGGCAAGATTACGTTCAGTAGTTTGCCGTTAATTTCTGAACGACCGGCACCCATACCATTTGATAAAATACAAACACAGCTATGTTTCGAACGCTGTATGCGGGATTAATAACTGCGTCTGCAACCCCTTGGCCACGAAGCGGGCTATTATCCATTATCCATCCATTATGTATGCATGCCAAATATCATAGACAGAACTATTGTATTTTCCTTTTACACGATATTGACTGTATTGTTTTAGCCCCAAATTTTTATGGACACATCGGCACTCGATGGGTGATGTAATATATATCACGTCATCATCCTTTACTTTCCAAGACGTATCCAGGCACCCATATTATGCTGGGTCAACTGGGGAGCCCATGTCAATTGAAAATTGACATTTATATCCTATGGCAATATTCTAAGTTACTGGCTAGTGGGGGAGAGGGTATCGTCGTTTTATCTCAACGACGAGAAATTGAAAACTGCGCCAACCAGTGATAGAAGACGGAAAGTGCACAACGCAGTGGCAAACGCATGTTAGCATTTCCAATATCCAACGGAATAACTGGACAAATCTTCACCAGATCAGAGAAGGCCACTCATGTCCTGGAGGTTGGCACGGGTGTGATCATAAACCACCCAAGTTGATGAGGATTTTAAGGAAAAGCAAACGTATCATATTATAAGACCAACAAGTAATAACGACAACGTAAACTGTGACACGGTTGATGTGCAGATTCTGGAAATTGTAGGGAAACACACAGCGGATCCGCATGTAAAGACTCTGATCCAACGGTGGGTAAGCAGAGAGTCTGGATGGCAACCAATCAGTAGAAGAAAACGCAGGCGGATGTTCAGTCAGGTGGCCACTGGTACACTCAGCATGGAACGCTTCGTTGTACACTGAAGAAAGACACGGATCTGTCATTAAAAACTGTCATTTACTGCCAATATAGTACCTTGCGGTGTATGGCAGAGGGGTCTTTGAGCCACGGATCAAGTAAGGGAAATTCAAATAAATAAGGTGCCGTCTCCACAATGCAGTTTGGCTGCAATGGATCTCCAGCACTGTCTATTTCCCGCCCTGACTGTACATTCTGTCAGATTACTGTTAGTCCATCTCTTGATGTTATTTTTCCACTTGTATCGTTGTCTACCTCTTGCTAGCTTGTCTTCAATCTTACCCTTGAGTATGGTTTTTATAAGAGTGTTATGTCTTTTAACGTGGCTGAAATATTTACTTACATATTTTATATTTCTTTCAACACCTCCCTTTTAATTCCCAATTTTTCTAGAGCCACTATATTTGGAGAGGAATTCCCAGCCTTTAACACGGTTAGATTTGGTATAAGTTAATTGGCTGTTATTCTCTCGTTTATTTCTTCCGTCGGTGAGAGATGTCTGGAGTGTTCTCGCGCTTTTCGGATATATCAACGAAGCATCTGTTATGTAAACGTATGGTTCATCTGCTCTTGTTTATATGGACACGGGAGTTTCCGTGGCGAAGTAGTCGAGCCGTCTACTCAGACTCCGAAGGTTGTGGGTTCGATTCCGGGCCGCGTCCTTCGGTTCGCAAGTGCATTGTTTCGGAGACTCCTGTGGGTCGTCGTTGGAGTAACGGAGTTCGTGCTTTGTGCGACGCTTTCAGCAGTTCGCTGCGGAAAGAAGCGGAGCTATATGGGATTTAAAAAAATACCCGGTGCAATGAATCCATCCTGTCGAGTTTTAAGAGACTTTTAATAACTTTTTATGCTCTCGTTTGATGTTGATTCCTGTTTAGTGTAGCTATACAGTTAAATTATCGTGGATAACTATATCGAAAACTGAGCAGTGTTTTCAATCACGGGCGCCGGGGAAAGCAAAGGCATATATAGTTTATTTTTCTTCCCATAATTTTTCATTAGCCCGCTTTAAGCTCAAGTGTATTCCTTACACATGCTACACCTTCTAGTAGATGCTACTACAGGGAGAGCACTGGAGTGATGTTTGTGCATGGATTAGCTTTCCCTATTACCAGCAACACTCGACATTAGGCAAACACATTCCGACTTCTGGGGTAATTGTAATATACATCTCCAAGTCAAGGTCGAGAAATCAACATTTCCAGCTGACCGGTGATGGGGGTTGAACCCGGTGCCCCGGCATCAACCCCTACACGGTCAGCAGGACTGAAATGTTGACTTCTCGTCCTTAGCGTAAATTACAAGTACCTCAGAAATCGAAGTGGGTTTGCCTCACGGCCAGGGACCACCCATCATTCATGTACCATGCCGATAAGCGCGGGCGGTCACTTGATCACCAGAGTCGTGGATCAGCTCCGTGTTTTTGTCTCGAACCACATCACATGGCTTAGCCATCCACGTATTTTCTTCTCTGCCTTACCCTTGTTCTCTTCCCCTCGATCTTGCCAGCTGTCACAAAGTTCTCCGATACATTTCTTCTCATAACATGCCCACAAATTTTGACTTTCTACGACTAATGTCTCTAATCAGTTACGATCTTCATTTGTTTCTTGAAGGATTTGTTCATTGATGTTTCTGTCTGTCCACGGTATTCTTTGCATTTTCCTCAGAAACCACATTTCCACAGCAATAAGATTTTTTTCCAGCTTATCCGCTCATTGTCCACGCTTCACATCCATACACAAGTGCAGGCTATATGTAGCACTTCAACACTGTTTTTCTCGTTTCAATTTATATCTTTTTATTGGTCAGTATGTTTTTCATCTTGCAAAAGGCTGCCTTCGCAATGACAATTCTTGTTCTAATCTCTTCAAGATATCTCCCATCAGACGTTATGACTGTTTCGAGATAACTGTACCGATTCACTTGTTTAAGAATATGCCCATTTACTTGTATATTACATTGTGGTATTTCCTTCTTCCCAGTGACGACCATAATCTGTGTCTTCTTACATTTCAATCCTAACCCTAGTTGTTCACTGAGTGCAACAACCGCATTTACTAATTGTTGCAGGTCCTGTTCGTTGTCTGCAATCAAGACTGTATCATCTGCATATCTAATGTTATTGATGTATCGTCCCCCAATGATTATTCCTTCCATATCTTCTATATTTCTGAAAATATGTTCACTGTACAGGGAAGAAAAGATCCGGAGACATTACACATCCCTGTCTCACACCTCTTTTAATCGGCTGATATTGACCTTTTTTATTATCGATTCTTATGGCAGCTTGGTGTTTTCAATATATGATTTTTACAAGTCTAATGTCTTTCCCATCAATATATAGATCTTCATGTATCCTTATCATGTTGACTTGTCTCACTTTATCGAAAGCCTTTGTGTAGTACATAAAGCAAAAGTTGTTATCTTTGTTTGCTTGTATAGAACGTTCAATTACTGTTCTCAGTATATACACAGCATTTACTGTACCCTTGCTTTCTACAAACCCACATTGTTCTTCTCCTATTTCAGGTTGTATTTTCTTCCTCACTCTTTGCATGATAATTATTAGCAAAATATTCGTGACGTGACTCAATATACTAATTGTTCGATGTTCATCACATTCCAAGGATTCTTTGGGTTTGCAATAAATTTAGAATTATATAATTCATGAGGTGTATCTCCAGTATCATATATTGTATTCAGCAGTCTGGTAACTTTATATATTCCATATTCTTCTAAAGCATTAATCATTTCTGTTATGATGCTGTCACAACCAGGGGTCTTGCCAGTTTTCATATGGTTAAGAGCATTCTGAACCTCCATCTTCAAAATTAATGAGTCCTTCATTGTTATTTTGAATATCATACTGTTCTCCTCTGTTATCATCATACAGGTTTTTTCACATAATCTGACCATACATGTAAAATCTGAACTTTTTCTGTTATGATTTTTCAATCTTTTGTCTTTAGGCAGCCTGCTGATGTACGTATTGTTTGATTGTAAGCTTCTGAATTCTTTTGTGCATTAGTTTGGTATTTTTACTGTTGCGTTGTTTTTCAATTTCTATGCAATCTTTCTCTAGCCATGCTTCTTTTGCCTCCTTACATAATGTTCTGACTTTCCTGTGAATTTCTTCATATTTGGCAGGATTATTCTTGTTCTGTATTCTTGTTTCCATTAGCAGTTGTTGTTTTTTTTTTCAGTCATCCGTGTCTTACGAACACTTTCTTTAATTTTGGAATAGTTTTTACTGCAGCCAAACTGATTGAATTCTTTATCTTTCCCATTGATCATCCACATCTTTAAATAAGATCTCTAGATCAGACAATATATCAAATTTGTTGTTTACTTATATGTTAAAATTATCTTGTATTTCTTTGCCATTTTTCAATTTGCCCAAATCACATTTAGTGTTTTCTGTTGTAAACTTGACTTTCTTTAACCTTACCCTCAATGTGCCTGTAATTAATCTGTGATCACTGTAAATTCTGCATTGGGAACTGTTGTTACGACTGTTAACGCATTTCGAAAACTTCTGCTAATCAGCGTGTAATATATCTGGTTTTTAATCCTGGTGTCTGGACACCTTCGTGGCCACAATCTTCTAGGATGTTGTTTAAATCAGGTGTTTCCTACAACCATCTCTTGTTCTATTGCCCATTATACAAGTCTGTATCCTCTTTTGTTTCGCTCTCCCTGCCAGGGACACTGGTTTAAAAAAATACTTTAATATGTCTCTATAGTTATGCCAGATGTCTCACAGATGTTCCAGTTGGTTCTGTTAATGTTAATACAAAGCCAGTGTAAAATGTCTTCATTGTTATTTGTGATCATTGGTCAGTATGGCTAGATAATCGAACTGTCGCCTACCAAAAGAGCCAGTCGATTAAGCTGTCACACAATAATATACTATTGTACCAGACGTGTTATCTATCAATCACAGAATATGAACAATAAATACATTTAGTAACTTCTGACCTTCAATAAAATAAACACACTTTATATCTGCAAAAGCGACATAGACATTTACTTCATATCTATAATGAAGAATATGTTTATTCACACATATAGGAATAACATGATATATAAAAAAAATAACTTACAATAATATATAACAATAAATATGTGAAGATTATGTGCGTATGTATGTATGTCTGAAAATCCATGCCTGTGTATGTTGATATGTATATATGTCTTTGTTCGATTCGATTTCACCATTATCTGTATCCGTTTCAACTTCAAGGAGAAGTTATAGTTAGGGTCCATCACCGACTCAGAATGATAGTCCTATGATTGAGTCATCCGCAAAAGCAGCTGCCACGGTTTTACCCTCTCAGTCCTATTAAACCGAAGGTGATTGTTGTCCATATGGGGTAATGGACAAGTTTATATATGTATGAATGGGTGCGTGTATGTATTCATAATAAATGCATTTTCGTATGGTTGTGTATATATATATACGTTTAGAGCCCAGCATATGCTAGTGTCTGTAAGTGAGTGCACGATTTTGTTTGTCCGTATAAACATGCTGTACTAAAGTATATATGGATATAAATATGAGTGTCTCAAAAGGATATAAATATGAGTGTCTCAAAAGTATGGGAGCGTATGAATAACTGTGTATGTGTACACAGTATATATTGTAGTATATGTGTATAAACATTCACGTGTGTCGACATAAATACATAAACAGTTACATATGTTTCTATACTTGCAGACAATTGACTGTGTGAAGGAAATATAGTTATATTTCTACGAGATATGGTTTGGCCACGATATTTATGGCCATGCATCGTAGTAAAATTTGATAGGTGCCCCACCGATTGTAATGTCACCTGATTATTGCCACCACATCCCAACCTTATATTGTGGTAGTAGTAATAGTAATAGAAGTAGTAGTATTAATAGTAGTAGTAGAAGTAATAGTAGTAGTAGTAGAAGTAGTAGTAGTAGTAGTGGTATTAGTAGTAGTAGTGGTATTAGTAGTAGTAGTAGTAGTAGTAGTAGTAGTAGTAGTAGTAGTAGTATGGTAGTAGTAGTAGCAATAGTAGTAGTAGTAGTAGTAGTAGTAGTAGTAGTAGTAATCGTATGTTCTATTTTCATAGCCCTAAGCAGCTCTATTCCTGTGCCAGAGACAACCACACGGCATGCCCATCGCAATGCCATGTAAACTCGTGAAGGAAACAATAGCTTCGACCAGATCATATCGCTAGAGCGCCAATAACTAGCCGTTCTTCAGTTGATTATGCAGTTCATTGTCAAAACAGACAGCATTCCAAGCAAACACAAGCAGCCCGCACGCAGTTTGGCATAGTGCAGCTGCCGGAGACCCGACAACTAGCAGCCCGCCATTTTCTGAACCGAAACCATTTGCACACAGATACAATTGGACGCCGCTTTCTTGCTCACCACTAAGTCCCTCGTCCCTCACTGACTGGCTTTGACGATTATGATTCTTCACAGTTTGCGATCTCAACAGCATGTATACATTCCAACCTTAAAGGAGGAAGTCCTGCAGAACCCCGCTGTAACTTTTCTGGAGGTCAGAGACTGTGCTCAGAGATGGGAGAGTGTTAAACCAACACAGCCCCTCTGCTGTGTGTCCACCGTGACGAGGTAGAGGGGCTTGTGCGTCCCAATGACCCCAAGAGCTATGCCGACGGTAGCACAGCTACTGGTAGGGCCACCCATGTCGGACAGGTCAAGGGAGAGGGACCAGACGAAGAGACACACAAACCTGCTGCCTTGTAGGTAGACTGGGGACAGTCAAAGGCTAGGGAAAGCATCCCAAATAAATGCTTGTCGAAATCGGATGTACTGAACCACAGGCTTGACAAAGCAGTGCAACGTAACTTAATTCATGATGTCACAAATCAAAATTAATCGTTATGGTGCTAATCCCGTGAAGTCCCATCAGGCGGCGATAGTGCCGGGCCCCTTGCCTCGAGGGGTCCACCCAATGCTACTGGTGGTTACCTTCCCCTGTACTGTGGAGTCAAAGTACGGAGGAGTAGGGTAAGAGCTATTGACCAAATACCCCGGACACTCAACATACTACAGTGGAATGCCGAAGGAGTTTACAAGAAGAAAGACTCCCTAACACAGCGTCTTCATAAAGATAGAATAGATGTGGCATGCATTCAAGAGACACACCTCAACGCCCATCACAGATTCTCAGTCAGAGGACATCAGGCCACACGTTTCGACCGCGAAGGACACAAAGGAGGAGTTCTAATACTTACACAAAATACAATACCTTGTAGTGAAGTATGTGTGACCTCTGACAACCAAACGGAAATTATAGGTGTTGATATAATGATAAAGGACGTGAAAATAAGAATCTACAATCTGTATAGCCCAGCAGATAAGGACCTTACACTCTCAAACATGAAAATAACTGACACAAACTGCATTATTGTCGGAGACTTTAATAGCCGTTCAGAAAGATGGGGATACCCAGATACTGACAAAAGAGGAGATGAATTGGAGGACTGGGAAATAGACTCAAATCTCCATCTACTCAACAAAGCGGATGACACACCGAGCTTCTACTCCAGAAGATGGCTTACCACTTCTACTCCAGACTTAGCTTTCTGCACAGGTGACATCCTCCACAAAATCGATCGCCATGTGCTGGACCAATTAGCAGGTAGTGACCACAGACCAATCAAGCTTGAAATGAATATGGAGTATGTTCCACAGGAGCAAAAGCCCTTGCCCCGCTGGAATTACAAACGAGCAGATTGGGACAGATTTGCCATACTAACAGACAAATATTGTGAAAACATAAATACACGATATGGCAACATAAAGCAAATGGTGGAAAGTCTAAACAGAGCGATAATACAGGCAGCCACTGAGTCCATTCCTAGAGGAGCGAGGAAAAATTACAAACCATACTGGACTACCCCACCTTGTATATCGGTGCTTAGGTTGTGTGAAGGGAGCTTACCATCCCACCTTGTATGTCGTTGCATAGATTATGTGAAGAGAGCTTACCACCCCAAATTGTATGTCGTTGCATAGATTATGTGAAGAGAGCTTACCATCCCACCTTGTATGTCGTTGCTTAGATTATGTGAAGAGAGCTTACCATCCCACCTTGTATGTCGTTGCTTAGATTATGTGAAGAGAGCTTACCATCCCACCTTGTATGTCTGTGCTTAGGTTGTGTGAAGGGAGCTTACCAACCCACCACATATGTCGTTGCTTAGATTATGTGAAGAGAGCTTACCATCCCACCTTCTATATCTGTGCTTAGGTTGTGTGAAGGGAGGCTTACCATCCCACCTTGTATGTCGTTGCTTAGATTATGTGAAGAGAGCTTACCACCCCACCACGTATGTCGTTGCTTAGATTATGTGAAGGGAGCTTACCACCCCACCATGTATATCGGTGCTTAGGTTGTGTGAAGGGAGCTTACCATCCCACCTTGTATGTCGTTGCTTAGATTATGTGAAGAGAGCTTACCATCCCACCATGTATATCTGTGCTTAGGTTGTGTGAAGGGAGCTTACCATCCCACCACGTATGTCGTTGCTTAGAGTATGTGAAGGGAGCTTACCATCCCACCATGTATATCTGTGCTTAGGTTGTGTGAAGGGAGCTTACCATCCCACCATGTATGTCGGTGCTTAGATTATGTGAAGGGAGCTTACCATACCATCCCACCTTGTATGTCGGTGCTTAGATTATGTGAAAAGAGCTTACCATCCCACCTTGTATGTCGGTGCTTAGGTTGTGTGAAGGGAGCTTACCATCCCACCATGTATATCGGTGCTTAGGTTGTGTGAAGGGAGCTTACCATCCCACCTTGTATGTCGTTGCTTAGATTATGTGAAGAGAGCTTACCATCCCACCTTGTATGTCTGTGCTTAAGTTGTGTGAAGGGAGCTTACCATCCCACCACGTATGTCGTTGCTTAGATTATGTGAAGGGAGCTTACCATCCCACCATGTATATCTGTGCTTAGGTTGTATGAAGGGAGCTTACCATCCCACCATGTATGTCGGTGCTTAGATTATGTGAAGGGAGCTTACCATACCATCCCACCTTGTATGTCGGTGCTTAGATTATGTGAAAATAAGCTTACCATCCCACCTTGTATGTCTGTGCTTAGGTTGTGTGAAGGGAGCTTACCATCCCACCACGTATGTCGTTGCTTAGATTATGTGAAGAGAGCTTACCATCCCACCATGTATATCGGTGCTTAGGTTGTGTGAAGGGAGCTTACCATCCCACCTTGTATGTCGTTGCTTAGATTATGTGAAGAGAGCTTACCATCCCACCTTGTATGTCTGTGCTTAGGTTGTGTGAAGGAAGCTTACCATCCAACCACGTATGTCGTTGCTTAGATTATGTGAAGGGAGCTTACCATCCCACCACGTATGTCGTTGCTTAGATTATGTGAAGAGAGCTTACCATCCCACCATGTATATCGGTGCTTAGGTTGTGTGAAGGGAGCTTACCATCCCACCTTGTATGTCTGTGCTTAGGTTGTGTGAAGGAAGCTTACCATCCCACCACGTATGTCGTTGCTTAGATTATGTGAAGAGAGCTTACCATCCCACCTTGTATGTCGTTTCTTAGATTATTTGAAGGGAGCTTACCATCCCACCATGTATATCGGTGCTTAGGTTGTGTGAAGGGAGCTTACCATCCCACCTTGTATGTCGTTGCTTAGATTATGTGAAGAGAGCTTACCATCCCACCTTGTATGTCTGTGCTTAAGTTGTGTGAAGGGAGCTTACCATCCCACCACGTATGTCGTTGCTTAGATTATGTGAAGGTGTTACACCTATCACCCCAAAGGTAGTATTTGCTATTTTACTCACTTGGCCTATAGATTCAACACCTTGCGGTTGTGGAAACTCAAAACTTGGTTGTGTGGACATCAAGGGAAAGGCACCACATTAATATCACAAGAAGGAAGTTATCAACGTTTTTTAGAACATCAAATATGCTTTATTAAATAACATCATTGTAGGTTTTTTTTTTTGAGGTTTAAAAAA
>JACEFZ010018413.1:0-27500 GCA_014155875.1 Cepaea nemoralis
GAAGCAGGTAATACAGTCTACTGTCACACGGTAGCTCAGTCATATCTGACTAAGACCTGACAATCAATTACACACACACACACACACACACACACACACACACATATATATATATATATATATATATATATATATATATATATATATATATATATATCTGAAATGAATGACATTTGGTGAAATGGTTAGGGAGTTATGTGGCATGAGAGCGGTCGGACGAGTGTTGTATGTATAGACAGGCAATCTATTCCTCCGTGCATTCAGGCTTATACAATGTGATGATCTGAACACTGTCATATACTTACAGCAGTTTCCCCCTAAGGAACATATTCGTGTGTTTTTTGTTTTAATACCTGCCTCCCTCATCTTCGTCCTCTTTCTCTTCCGCTATCGTTTCCTCTGCTGTTGCCGTTGTCACTGCCTCTGTATCTTCTTATTCTTCATCTAGTGATATCCAGTCTAAAGCAAACGACGGTTACCATATCTCTCTATTGTTCTCTGCCGGCTCATATTTTGATAACGCTAGTACTGCTCGTATTATTTACTGCCCATCAGCTTCAGCTCTCTACACAATCCGTCTCTGTCGTTCACTGCTTTTCTTGACCTGTAATTGTCCAGATAAGGCTGCTTTCTCTATCCAATCTCATTCGTTTTAGATAAATGTTAGTTATCATCGACAACTCTCGATGCCCCAGCGTTTGAGGTCTTCTCTGTTCATGATGTTCACAACATTCTCACCAAAACCCACATGTTTACTTTCTCTAGTTGCTTTCGTTTCTTTCACCATTTCGTTGCTGATTGTCGGGCATTTGCATCGACACAGTGGTCTATCTTTTTATTAACTTTTCGTTCTGTTTACTTCCGCCGTAATGTATTCTACATTTGTTGCCAATTCTAATATCACACTTTATGTAATGATGTATTTATACATAAAACGAGAGGGGAGGATAAATAGATACCTGGATGGCTTAGTTACATTGCGTTATCGTAACAAGGACACGGACCTCATCAGAGACTCTGGTGAAAGTCAAGTCATGACGAACCATTCATTCCAGCTGGTATCGACATGTCATATCGTTTTCATGATGATGGTACATAGCAAAACATTATTCAGGTGCGAAGAAACATGTCTGATACCATGTAAGTATATGTGGCATAGAGCCATGTCGGTGAACTTACTGAAGTGGTACGCTCAAGACGATTTAACTAGACTGAAGTAAACCGCAAACATTCACATACCACATCACACACAACACATCACATACTACACCTCACATAAACATACTGGGGTATTGGAGTACAGATGTATATAACGTCGAAGTACACTACACATCACACAGCACATATCACATTATACACATAACATGGACATACAGAGGCATTAGGTTACAGATTTACGTTACGGCAATGTACACCATACATATCACATGCACATTCTGAAACATTGTGGTATAGACTTTCATTAGCCGCAGTAGTTCACATATCACAGATCAGGTATCACACATCATACCTCATACAAGCACGCAGAAACAATTAGACTTTCATTAGCCGCAGTAGTCCACATATCACAGATCAGGTATCACACATCATACCTCATACAAGCACGCAGAAACAATGTTCTATAGACTTATACACAGATGGGGGAAATGTTGAATACTAACCATGATAATAGAAGATGATTATAGATAATGTCGATAGAAGATAATAATAGATGTGGATGCTATAATATTATGATAGATGATGATTGTAGGTGATGATGTAGATAATGATAGTAACAAATGTATGTTAATGATGAGGCTGTTCATCATTATCACCAAAAACGCAATAAAACTTTACCAAGAATGTTTGACGATGTCATCCATTTAGTTACATGGTTTTCTTACGTGTGCAATTAATAAAAATATATAATGATTAATTATAGTTGTTGCAGTCACTTCTGTCACCTTATAACAACAAAGGTGACAGAAACGACTGCAAGCGCTATCGCGGCATTTCCTTACTCAGCATTACAGGCAAGATTTTCGCTCGAGTAATCCTAAAAAGATTACACGTTCTTGCTGAAATAATCTACACCGAATGACAGTGCGGATTTAAACCCAACAGGTCCACCATTGATATGACTTTCTCTCCCAGTCAGCTCCAGGAGAGGTGCAGCAGAGAACAGGGGGAGCCTTTATATATTGCCTTCATCGACCTCACAAAGGCATTTGACCTCGTGAGCAGAGACGACCTTGTTAAGGTCCTTGAGATGATAGGATGTTACCAACCCTTCTAAGCCTCGTGATATCATTTCACGAAAACACGCAGAACACACTCGCATTTTATTTGATGGCTTAACATCATTCATGGCTTAACGTCATTCAGCATCAGCAGTGGAGTAAAGCATGGCCGCGTGCTTGCTCCTACACTTTCTGGTATCTTCTACGCCTTTCTCTTAAGGCAGGTATTTGGTAATGCCACTAAAGGCAGGTACCTCCCTACAAGATATGATGGCACGATTTTTAACCCGTCAAGACTCAAGGCAAAGACCAAAATAAAATCAAGATTCATAAGAGAACTACGTTTTGCAGACGATGCAGCACTGACTACTCATGAAGCAGAAGATCTGCAACGCCTCATAGATTATTTTGCAGCCGCCTTCAAAGAATCTGGGCTCACCATCAGCCTAGGTAAAACACAGGTGATGGAACAATACGCTGGTGCGCCTTCATCAATTAACACTTATAATTACGAATTGAACGTTGTTCACTAGTCTGCGTATTTGGGGTCGACAATATGTCACGAAAAAAAAAAAAAAAACTTGATAGTTTCGAACGATGACAAAAAGACCCGACATTCGTCTACACAAACACCGGCAACCCTTTGATGAGCAGGGGACTGAGGAACAAAATAAGTCGCGTCAAATGTCTACACCCGGTCGGCATTTTGTTAACAAGTTGTTGCTCGAGACGGGACAACAGTGCCATCCGTCTGCAAGACGGTAGACAGCCTTTGAAGTTGTAGACGGAATGTCTGGACATACGTCGGATGGATTCTGTGATGTGGGGACAAAATCCTCTGGTTCACAGACAGACAGGACCTTTGTTGTACGACACAAAGATTTCCCCGATGAAAGCAAACTAGACAGCGGGGTGATTCCAGGCAATCTAAAACAGGGAGAAAGCCAGACTCTAGACTGATTAGCGTCTAGACTTTTTGGTAACGTCACTCAGGCCCCGAATTAAAACCAATTGAGGTAAATCAAATCAAATGAAATCAAATCAACTTTATTAGGGTCACAAATTGGGCGCGCAGGCCCGTCTTACATTCGGCCCTTCCAATCACTCGTCTTTCGTTCATCAAGAGCATTATACATTTACATAGGAAGAAAAATAAACATTGTGAAATGAATGTTGTAAACATAAACAAGGCTAAACATGGAGAAAAATGTGTACATAAAAAGTATGTGACGTAAAAGTAGTGATGCCAGTAAACGAAAAAAAGGTAAACAAGTTGAGTTAGTTGACCAAAATTTCTGAAGTGTTAAGGATCGGCGCAGTATTCCGAGTTGTGTTAATTGAAAGAGACTATAGTGTCAAAGTGTTGATATTTATCGGAGGACATAGATCCAGTCTGTGATTGCATAGTCTCAATCATCAACCGGAATAGGCTAAGAGTATGTTTAGGAATAGAGTACAGTACGGTGCGGTGGTAGAATGTTCTATAAGTGCGGTGATAGAAAGTATTATAGGAGCGTCGGCACTAGTAACCTATTGTGTAGCTTTAACTAGCTTGTGTAATATATCATTTAACTCAGGGAGTTAAGGACAATGTAGTGGGATAATAATTAGAGAGATTGAGGATGGTTGGGAGGGATGAAGGGAATGTGAAATGGTAGGATCTTCCCGTAGGGCATCTGCTGGGTTTCTACCCGTTTCCTTTAATCTTTCCTTGTGTTTCCATGTCTCAGACCAATGTGATGAGCTATTTGGCCGTATAACAGAGTTCGGTTCTCTGTTATAGATCTGAGTGCTGCTATCGGCCTACACTCACCTAATTAAGGTCAGAATCGAGTTGCTCTCACCAGGGGATTCTCTATTCTACAGGTTCCACTTACCTGTCCACTTGTTGGTGGTGATACGATATACTACCAAGAAGTTAGTATCAAAGTTGAAGAAAAATGATGGCTCACGGATTGAAGACAGAGGTTACTGAGAGGCTTGTACACTGGGCTCATGGCCTAGTTGGTCTGCAGAAACCTGACTTCTGCTGAGCAGGACTTGATGAACATATGTGTGATTTTTCCTTGAGTGATATGCTACATCACTGTAGAATCAGAACACTATACGTAACACCTATACCAAGATATATATATATATATATATATATATATATATATATATATATATATATATATATATATATATATATATATATATATATATATATATATAACTACCCGGAACATTAATAGGTTGTTTTTTTAATATGGGAAAAATCGTATAACCAGTGACTTATGAACGGTTATATTTTCCCATGTGACATTTAAGTTATTGGAAAGATTCTCTAATCAACAAACATTATTGAACAGTGTAAATTCACAGTGTTTGCAAGAGTGAAGACCAATATAGAACAGTGTCTATCATTGATGACCAGCGTCCTGATTGTTCGAGAGTGATCGGAGAAAGTCGTTACGTGGCCGAAGAAACATCTTCTTGGTGAGGTTTTCTGTCCGGAATACTTGGTGCTGTTGTGTTCTCAGCACAGTGATGTAACTAACTTTGCTCCTGATTCACTGGTCTGATTCTACATACACCTTAGAATATTCTACACACATTCTACACATTACACACACACATTTCTCACACACATACTCTTTGCTTTAATAAATTATTTTAGCCTACGATGGGTAGCGTTGTGATTATCTGTTGTGATAATTTGGTGTGTCTAGTGTGTGCCGCGTGGTTACACACCCGCTTCACACGCGTGATCCGGGACTGTTTCCGGATCCGGTCAGGGATATGCACTACTGACGAGCTCAAATGAGGGCGAAACTCGAGTATAGTGCTTCCATATTGACGTGGATAGGCCTTAGGTTCATACCAGAATGCGATCGGCGTTGCCAGTAGTGGGTTGTGCTCAATATTTAAATCTCAAATCCCGAAACAACCACATAATCAATTAATAAATTATTTTGTTGTATTTATTTGTTAAAGCTAGAGTTGTTGAGTATGTTGTGTTGGGGAAGGATGAGAGGGAGTCTGATCTAGGGGTGAGTGAGAGTAAGAAAGAGGTTTCTACAGGCTGAAGGAGTTTTGTGGACGGATTCTGGTGGTTTCTCTAGGACAATAATATTGGGTTAATTAAAATGTCGGTGTTGATTCCCCTCACTCCAGGTACTACGACACAATATCAGATAATCTTTCCTTAGAGGCAGAAATCGACAGATGCATTGGAAAGACAGCCACACCACTTTCTAGGCTAACTAAGAGAGTTTGGGAGAATAATAGCTTAACAGAGCGTAATCGAAGTTCAAGAATATAACGCTTGTGTTGTTAGTACACTACTCTATGGGTCTGAATCCTGGACGTTGTACTCACGACAGGAGGGAAAGTTGAATTCCTTCTATATGAGATGTCTGAGACGTATCCTGGGCATATTCTGGAAAGGCCACACAAACAAACACGTGCCTGCAAGAGCGGATATTACCACATTGCACACCCTCCTCAAGCAGAGACGCCTCTGGTGGCTGGCCATGTATCTCGAATAGAGGATGAATGTATTCCAAAAGATCTCCTATACGGAGAACTAGCCACAGGAAAGAGGCCAACCGGAAGACCCCACATTCGATATAGGGATGTGTGTAAACACGATATGAAAACCCTTGGAATAGATCCAGACACGTGGGAAAGAGTTGCAACAGACAGATGTTCCTGGAGAAGAGATGTACGAAACGGACTGGTGCTCTTTGAGCGCAATCTAATCCAACAAACTGAGGATAGGCGGCACAGGCTTAAAACGCAGTCACTTACTGCGGGACCTACCTCGTCTTACAGATGCGGAAACTGTGACAGAGATTGTCACTCTTGCATTGGACTATACAGTCACCAGCGGTGCTTCCAGGTGCCTCCCAAGCGGAGGAAATCTATTGTTACACAGTATGCAAAGAGACCTACTACTACTAATTATTTCTTGATTGTGTGATAAATTATTGTTTAGTTATTATATGTATTGATTTATTTGGTTATTTCGGGATTTGAACATTTGGACATTATTATATGTATGTCATTTTGTAATTGATTACTCCCAAACACGTTATAACATCTATACACATAGACTACTAACTTGTATTTAGTAATGTCAGCAAAGCTATAAAAAGTCAAAGTAACTGTGTCCTCGATGCCATCTTTAACCACGACCAGAAGAATTATTCCGGTAGCATTGTTGTCGTCTTCCTCCATAAATATGACTGGGTTCTGTGTAAACATTGAAATACAATTGATACAAGACTATCATAAAATGTTGAGATAAGAAGACTCGTGAGTTGAAGAATTGTCTAATCGCCAAGGGGAAGTAATCGTCTACGTAGATGGCACTGTGCTAGAAGGCGAACAAAGTGCACGGAGGTTCATTGTGAAGACAAGACTCAAGAGCGTTGTTGAGTTGAGTTAACAACCAATATCATATCACTCCGGTCTTAGTTTAGTTTAGTTTAGTTTTGTCGACGGATGAACATCACGGCACACGGGTGTAACCCATAAGTGCTCCGTTCTTCTCCTAACTCAAACCTGAGTTTGGAGAAACTCACCTCAGTGCACGAACTCCGTAGCACCGGCGAGAATCCTGAAATACTTTGGGTAGATTTTTAACTCGAAATTTTGCCCGGGTAGCGCCGTTAGGCTACTCTTTTTCGATTTCCAACTGCCAAGGGATTTTTTTATGTACGCGAAATTGGGGAAATTGTATTACTAGAAGTCCACGCGAAAAATCCCGGTCCTCACTGGGGCTTGAACCCGGGACCTCCAGCTCTCGAGGCGGACACCGTACCTCGAGACCACGCAGTCCCCTACCCCGGTCATTTCTATACATACTCCTTCATCATCTTGACTAGTCAGAGAAGAGTTCCAATAATAAAGGCACCAGTTGCTCTATGATTGTGTGTCCCTCTTGATTTTCCTAGTAGTACTGAGACAGATCCTCTGGGTGTAATTTTCTCCAGGTAACGATATTGTTCTTCCACATTACACACCTGAACTTAAAGCTCTTTATCCGATGCTTGTTTCACAATACACCAGAATACCCTGGGGGTAATATACAACATATGCTCGCTGTCTTTGATTATTGAATTAAAGCATGAATCTCTGCACGAAGCATGCATGTATCCATCCTCTCTCTCTCTTTCTCTCTCTCTCTCTCTCTCTCTCTCTCTCTCTCTCTCTCGCTCTCTCTTTCTCTCTCTCTCTCTCTCTCTCTCTCTCTCTCTCTCTCTCTATATATATATATATATATATATATATATATATATATATATATATATATATATATATATATATATATATATATATATATATATATTTGTACTAGGGTAAGTCACAAATGGCGCTAGAAAAATAACTACACATGATAACTTGAAACCAGTTTACTTTTATTTATACATACGTTGTCTATTCATTTCTCAACATAATTTGCATCCCATGGTTTTATCAGTCATTCCAAACCGGCTGTATAGAACTGCGTTCTTTGGTTTCATTTACTGGCAATCCCGCAGAACTGTGTGACTTACTTATTGACTCGCCCTCGTACCTTTTTCTACCCAGGTATGCACCGCTTTACGGGACAAACATTTGTCAGCATAAATACTGACAACCTACCTTGGCGGGATACATTTCGCGAATTACTCGGAAGTTTAATGTGAAGCGAAATCATGGTTTAGAAAACACAGCACGCAGTTCTATGCAGCCGGTTTGGGAGGACTGATAAAACGATGGGATAAGTGCATCAATGTTGGTGAAAATTATGTTGAGAAATAAAGTGACAATGTAAGTATAGCAATAAACTGGTTTCAAGTTGTTATCATATTTAGTTATTTTTCTACAGCCTTTGTGACTTACTTATTAACTTCCCCTCGTGTGTGTGTGTGTGTGTGTATGTGTGTGTGTGTGTGTGTGTGTGTGTGTGTGTCCGTGTCCGTGTGTGTACGGGCGAGATTGTAAGTATACAATAGGTAACAGATCACTGTGATCATCCAGCCCCAACTCCACTGCAAAGGTTGGTAGGAAGTGGATCTCCAACTGTGTCCTTCTTGAGCGTCGATATTGCTGTTGTTATCGTGACCCTATCTTAATGTCCATTTGTATCATTGACGTCCTCTAGTTCCCTAGAACTCGATATTCCCTTCGTTATAGTTTTCAGTAGATTGTTAGGTAGTGTGGCGTGACCACATTCGCTTGTCTGTCTCTTATTCATTTATTCCAGCGCAACACTTTTTATATTGAGTTTTTCTTGCACTTCTCTGTATATTTAAGTATAGGAGATACTATTGAAAGTGTATAGAGATGTTAAAAAGCAGTTCGATTGTAAAATCTTCGTGTTACTTCAATTATTAAATAGATAACAGAGTGAAAATTATCAGCTAGTTTAGTTTTAGATATAAGTCTCTGGGACATCTTTGTACTACGTCACTTGTAAAGGAAACTACAAAAGAGAATCAGGTGTCATATTTACCCTTTAATAGTTAATAAATCTACACATAACCCCCCCCCCCCTCCCCCCATCTTCCTTCCCTCCACTATATTAGCCTTAAAATGATCTACGAAAGGGGGGGGGGGGGGAGGGGTGTTAAATAAACCCTGAAATGTTTTTTTTTTGTTTTATTTATGTGAATATATTCTGAAAAAAGTAATGTACAAATGTAACTTTTTTTTGTCTATGTAGTCACCACTGCGTTCAATTCACGACCTCCAGTGCCGATATAGTGTTTAGATTCCTGTAGTGAATTCGACTCTGTGGTCACTACTCAGTGTGTCTGGCTAGATCTTGAACATTATGTCACGGAACTAAAGCCGTTTTCATACTTTCTACACGACTCACACACTTGCTGGACTAACCTCCATGCATCACCAGACAGGACATTCATTCACCGATGAATTTCTATAAGCTTCCCCCTTGCATTGATACAAGCAACGGATAACAGAACGCTGCTCCTATTTCGTGCATGTCAAAAGTGGGATGAAAGTATTTAAATTGTCCCTATTACGTAACCTTGTTCGCCTGTACCGTTATGTCACGTGTTTAACACTCTGGGCAGGCTTAACAACAATATTAGCAGGCGACAAGAAATGGACATGGTTATTGTAATTTCTATTACCCTTTTAAATTGTTGACGTGGAGCCTTCTCTTGTGTCTCTTTACGTTCCCGGTGCACTTATTTATCTGATAATTCTAGTGAAAGAAACAGATACATACATATATTGTCAGATCAAAACAATTAGGATAAGAACCAACAAACAATAGAAGGACATGTCCACTTGCCGGCCGCAAACATTTGATATCGACAGGTATTGCCCTGAAATGTAGGAAGTCATGGTCATCTCCAACTTCCTTGGTCTGATTTTCGTTGTCAAAGTCACCGTTGAAAAAGCTGAGAAAGTCCAGAACTCTCTTAGACGTACCTGTGTGAGAAATGATTTATGTAAATACCAGGACGTAGATGTTTGCATTTGCAAGGGATGGTCAGAAAGTAATCCAATGTATTTGTATCGTAAACTATTCAAAATGAAGGAAATGCACAAATACTATTCATGCATATTTTCTCTAAATATAGTCCCTAACGTGTATTGCCTTGCGTCAGCACGAAACAAGTGCACGAAACACGCTTTGATTGTACAAGTGTTTGTCCGGCTCAAGTTGGTATGTCATTATTGCATTACTCACAGCTTTTTCATGACCAATCCTTACCCTAGGAGTGCATGTTTAATTACGTGAACTTAAAAATGAACGTCACAGGGAGCCACATCCGGGCTATAGGGTGGATGGTGGAGTACATTCCTGCCCAATTTAGCAATTGCCTCCCGTGTTTTCAATCTGGTGAGGGTGTGTGTTGTTGTGTTGGGTTTCTGCTCAATACTTGTTAGGATGAGCTATGCGATCGGCTTATTGATTTCTGATTGTGTTTTGATGTAAGCAGCAATAATGATTGTCTTAACTATTGGCATCACGTTCACAAGCAAAAATCAATCAATCATGTGCCACGCCGGAAAGAGTGGGCGGTCATGACTCGCCATTTCACTCGATCACCAGAGTCGTGGATCAGCTCAGTGTTCCTGTCGCGTCCATGCCATGTGGCCAAGCCATCCAGATATGTTCCTCTCGGTCTTCTTCTTGGTCTGTTCCCTTCGATCTTGCCAGTTGTCACTAAGTTCTGCAGTCCATTTCTTCTCATAACATGTCCAAAACATTTTGACTGTCTACGTCTAATTTCTCTAATCAATCTACGATTTTCATTTGTCTCCTGTAGTACTTGATCATTGGTTTTTCTATCTGTCCATGGTATTCTTTGCATCACAAGCACCACACCATGAATATCACAACAGACAGTGATTGTAACGTTTCCTGCTGATGGAGTTGTCTTGCATTCATTTTGTTTTAACTTTTTGGTAACTGTCAATGGTTCCACTCCATTGACTGTCTGTTCATCTCAGGCTTAAAATATTTCCCTCAGCTATCGTCATCTGTATCGACCATTGACAACACGATGTCTTCCTCAGCTTATAACCATTTCAACATTTCAATATATTCAGTTTTCTTTCAGTTTTCTTTAAAATCTGTGCTTATTTGTGAGACTTCGTGAAACCAGTGTTGCGCAAACCTTTGAATATACACGAGATTTGAACATTGTGGTCATACTTCCCTTGTTTACTAACAGATGCAAGGCCAATTGATGACTTGCAATATGCATGTTGCCACAGGCAAAGATGTTCTAACTCGTGGGCATCTAAATGACATTGACAGTTCTTTTCTTTGAATACCATTGGAGGCATGGTTCTATGGTTATGAACAATGGGCTCTCTGTTGTCCTGGACAAATACGCTTCGAGTCCTTGTGCAGCTTTCATTATACGTGCTCGTTACACCTGGTAAGTATTAGTCTACAAAGGTTAGACCACAGTATTGTACTATTAGTTAATACCACGACACATCTACACACATCGACTGACTTATTACACAAGACGAGTTCCTTTTTGATATTTAATTTCTTCCTTTCCCCACATGTCAAGTATACATCATACGAGTAACAAACGAACACACTAACGTTCACTCGCACAATATCAAATGCACTTCTACAATATCTACAACTACTTCTACATAAGAATCATTCTAAAGGCGGGACTATTCTTGGCCATATCCATCTTCATAACGTGGTGTGTCCACACTCGACCTCAACCACGACGTGAATGATCTCTCAGTCACCTTCGCGAACCTTACTTATTCGCTTCGGTGACTACTCGGTGGTTGTTTCTTGGCTCATGATCCACGTCTGTCACGTACTTAGTGACTATACTTTAATATGCCATGAAAAAAAACAAATTGGGTCATAACACATGTCATCACGAATAATGATAGCATGGCGGTTCAACATACTCGGGCTGGTGGAAACTACAGAACGTCCAGAGTGTAGAAGATCGCACATTTCCGTCTCTGTACTTTCTGAAGTTTTATCTGAACCCAGAGCCTGATGACGCTCCTATCAAATGCACAGCTTCCATACACATCACTACACGTTTGTGAATGTTGAGGATAATTTCTTTATTTTTCGCAACTAGAGATTACAATGGCTAAAAACTCTGGCCACATACAAATAGATAATATGACCATTAAAAGAACGGAAACATACAAATACCTGGGTACAATCTTCAACTGCTCCAACATCATAAGGGAAGAAATACAAACTAGAATCAACTCTGGAAATAAGATATACTATGCACTACAACATCTACTAAAATCAAAGGCGCTATCTCGTAACACCAAAATCACAATATACAAAACACTGATCAGACCAGTTGTGCTGTATGGCTCTGAAACCTGGAGTACAACGAAAGGAGACGAAGCCTTGTTACAAACCTTTGAGAACAAAATTTTAAGACGCATCTTTGGACCCATTAGGGATACACAAAGTGGAGAGTGGAAAAGAAGAAGTAACAAAGACATTTATGATTTGTTTAAGTCCCCGCTAATCACTGGTATCATGAAGGCTAATAGACTACAATGGCTGGGGCATATAGAAAGAATGGAAGATAATAGGGAAACAAAACTCGCTTACACTCAGGAAATAAATGACCGTAGACCCCGAGGTAGACCAAGAAGGCGGTGGAGAGATAATATACATACAGACCTACAAGCACTTGGAATCAACGACTGGCAAGAGAAGGTCCACCAGAGAGACGAATGGAGACAGATTGTATTTGCAGCAAAGAACCTCAATGGCTCGGAATGCTGAAGAAGAAGAAGAAGAAGAGATTACAATTACTGTTTCAACGCACGTTGTTTACACAAGCCATTTTAACAAATTACTGTTGTTGTTCTAACCGTACAAATTTAATGCGATTTCATACGAAAAAATGGAGATATTAAACCATTGAAATGTGCAATAGTTTGGTGTTAGATTAATATCGTTAATATTCACTGTCAAAAAAGATGTCGTGCATTACATTCTGGCCATTCATTGTGGATACATTATCTGTACCACGTTACATTTCACAATCTATATACTTACCCACAGGAAGTGAAGTTTGCAATAGATAATTAACTTATAGGAGATGATGGTATGCATATTTAAATATAAATAACAAGGAGGGTGTGAAGGGTTTCAAATAGATAATATGAATAACAATCAGTAGTCGAGTGGATAGAACCGGAACTTGGGTCCAGGTGATACTTTCCCAAGTCTCAATGAGTACTTTTGAGTGTCTCTTTGGCGAAGTCGTCAAGCCGTTTGACTCTGGCTCCGAAGGTTGTGGGTTAGATTCATAGCCGCGTCCTTCGGTTCACGAGTGAAATGTTTCGGAGACTCCTGTGAGTCGTCGCTTGAGCTACGGAGTTCCTGTTTTGTTGGACACTTTCCGCGCTGCGGAAAGAGACCGTGCCTTATGGGATAAAACCCAGTGCAATGAATTCGACCCTGTCGACATTTAAGCGACTTTCTTTAAATAGATAATTACCACACAGATTATGAAGATTTGAGAAGACAATTTGCGAGATGATACGACCTTGATATAGATAAATATTTTGCGCGTAGTGCAGATCTTGATATGGATACTTATAAAAATGGTAATAATGATATAAGTAACATTAGAATACAAATAAGAACAGGGGTGAGAAAGTGATGCCTTTTATCACCTCTAATTATCTTAAGTTTTCTGTCAGCGCGGAATGTTGGGCGGCGCTTACCAAACCCGACACCCCACATTGTGTCAACGGCTTCGGGCGAAAGAGCGCAATTGAAAGGGTACAAGCCTTATCCTGGTGCGAGGAAATGCAACCCAAAGACAAAATAAGTCATGGCAGGGCAGACCAGGCCCTAAGCCTTGGTTGGCAGGTGGTCTAGGATCGAAGCTTCGACAGGCGGACAGTTAGAGCATTGCTTTGCTGATCCGGCAGCTTCTGCAGCTTGTCTTGTTCCAGATGTATAGGTGTTAACTTTCCTCTGGAGTGAACTAGGCAGGCCGAGAGAGGGATCATGCTGCATGGGCAACACATGGTTTCTTTATTTTAGCCCAGGCTTTGTGCTATGGAGAGGCAATAACTCAATCCCTGGTCTTAACCGGTCTCGGAATCAAAGCGAGAGGCAACTGTTACGGGTTATAAGTCCTTGTCAGTTGGCGTAGACATGGGGCGCCACGCGTTGCCTCTGACGGTGGGAGACACCTACAGGTGTCACTGATCAGCTACCGCCCGCCTCAAGCTGGGCAGCCCCCGGCCAATTGGGTGCTGATCCGCCACAGCCTGCCTGCTTCAATGGGTGCTTGGGGCTAGGACAAAATCTGAATCGCAGGCTGTAAAACCAATGCACCAGGTACTAATAAAAAGAATAATAGAAACCTCAAGCTACGGCTTGCAACCTGGAACGTGAGAACCATGTGTCCAGGATTTTCCACTGACTTGACAAATATTGACGATGTGAGAAAAACGGCTGTGATTGATGCTGAACTCAATCGTCTTAACATTGATATTGCTGGCCTGCAGGAGACTCGCCTCGCTGAGGAAGGGTCACTCAGGGAAAACAATTACACCTTTTTTTGGAAGGGAAGAGGACAGGCAGAAAAAAGGCAACATGGTGTGGGCTTTGTAGTGAAGAATTCGCTACTGGGAATGATTGATATCCCAGCTGGAGGTAATGAAAGATTATTATCAATGCGCTTGGCAACCTCTTGTGGATTTGCCACCATTCTCACTGCATATGCACCGACACTCGCTTCCTCTGATGATGTGAAGGATACGTTCTATGAGCAGCTAGACTCTGCGATCAAGGCAGTTCCAAAATCCGACTACATTTATATGCTCGGTGATTTCAATGCTCGTGTGGGCAAGGACTCGAGTTCATGGCCAGTGTGCCTTGGAAAATACAACATCGGTCGCATGAATGATAATGGGCAAAGGCTGCTGGAGCATTGCACTAGAAATGACCTATGTATTACAAACTCCTTTTTTAAAACAAAAGAGCTGCATAAGGTCACATGGAAACATCCAAGATCCGGCCATTGGCATCAGCTGGACTTCATTATCACACGGAGACAACATCTGAACCATACATCATTAACTCGAAGTTACCACAGTGCTGACTGTGATACAGATCATTCTTTGGTTGTTGCAAGGGTTAGACTGAGACCAAAGAGAATCTACACAGCTAAACACAAGTCTAGCCCCAGGATTAATATTATTAACACTCACGATCCTGGAAAGTGCTTTGAATTTCAACAGCAACTTGAAGACGCTTTCAATGATACATCAGAAAATTGTATAGTAAATGATAAATGGAGTAAACTTAAGGAAACTATTTATAAAACAGCGGTAGGGTTTTACGGCACTGTGGATCATAAGAGGCACGACTGGTTTGCGGCAAACAACCAGATACTACAGCCCTTGATTGATACAAAGAAGATAGCTCTCTTAAGAAACAAGGAAAGACCAACGCGTAACACTCTGAGTGAGCTGAAGCAAGCGAGGAAGGATGTACAAAAGGCTGCCAGGCAGTGTGCGAAATGACTATTGGATCAAGTTATGTGAGTCCATTCAAATCGCAAGTGATAAGGGAAACATCAGAAGCATGTATGAAGGGATAAAGAAAGCCTGTGGTCCAATGATCAAAAGAAGTGCACCGCTGAAAACCTTGACTGGAGAAATCATCACTGATAAGAAACAGCAGATGGATAGATGGGTCGAGCACTATTTAGAGCTTTACTCAAGTGAGACCAAGCTAGCGGATGATGCCCTCAACGCCATAGAGGCCCTGCCAACTCTTGACCACCTGGACACACTTCCCACTATAACAGAAGTTAAGTGTGCTATAAATGAGCTTGCATCTGGCAAGGCTCCAGGTAAGGATGGGATTCCAATAGAGGTAATCAGGAGTGGGCAAGACACACTCGCTCTACAGATCCACCAGCTAATAGAGCTATGCTGGCGAGAAGGACAAGTCCCACAGGATTTCACAGATTCAAACATCATAACACTGTACAAGAACAAGGGAGATCGGAGCGACTGTAACAACTATAGGGGTATCTCACTTCTGTGTATTGTTGAGAAAGTATTTGCCAGAATTGTCCTGCGCAGACTTCAAGTCCTGGGAGATCAAGTCTACCCCGAATCACAGTGCGGCTTCCGTCAGAACCGGTCTACCATTGATATGATATTCTCATTGCGACAGATGCAAGAAAAATGCCGGGAACAAAATCAACCACTGTTTATTGCCTTCATCGACCTCACAAAGGCATTCGATTTGGTCAGTCGTGAGGGTCTGTTCAAAGCACTAAAGAAGATTGGCTGCCCACCAACTCTTCTGTCCATTGTGGAATCGTTCCACACAGGCATGAAGGGTATAATCAAGTTTGATGGCTCAACTTCAGAAGAGTTTGAAATCAAGAGTGGAGTTAAGCAAGGTTGTGTACTATCCCCCACCCTCTTTGGGATATACTTTTCACTTCTACTGAAATATGCCTTTCGTGATCAGGATGACGGTATATACATTCACTCACGCTCAGATGGTGGCCTCTATAATGCTCAGAGATTGAAGGCCAAGACCAAAATTAGGAGGGTACTAATCAGAGAGTTGCTTTTTGCGGATGATGCTGCGATTACGACCCACTCTGAGGAAGAATTACAACATCTACTATCTGCATTCTCCAATGCTTGTTCTGAATTTGGTTTAACAATTAACAAAAAGAAGACACAGATTATGTCACAAGGTGCACATGGTGTACCATCAATCTTTATTGACGACGCCGAACTGGAGATAGTAGACCATTTTACATATCTAAGATCTAAGATCAGAGGTAAATAGCAAATTATCCCTCTATCAGGAAATCAACATCAGGATTGGCAAGGCAGCAACAACAATGAACATGTTAGCAAAAAGAGTCTGGGAGAACAGGAAGCTTACTGCCAAAACAAAAGTCCTCGTCTACCAAGCCTGTGTCCTTAGTACTCTTCTTTATGGCAGTGAAACCTGGACAACTTACTCACGCCAAGAGAAACGTTTAAACAGCTTTCATATGCGGTGTCTGCGAAGAATACTTGGTATTAAGTGGCAAGACAAAATCACAAATACTGAAGTATTGGAAAGATCAGGTTGTGTGACGGTGTATTCCATGCTCAGTCTTCGTAGACTTAGATGGATAGGACATGTTAGGAGGATGGATGATGGTAGAATACCAAAGGACATCTTTTTTGGTGAATTACAGACGGGTAGGAGATCTCAGGGTCGGCCTCTACTACGATACAAAGATGTGTGTAAGCGGGACATGATTGATACAGGCATTAGATAATGCACATTGGGAGCAAGTCGCCGCTGAACGTGTTGCATGGAGGGCAAACTATCAGAAATGGAATAAAGACAAAGAGAAAATGATTGCAGATAAAGCACACACAGAGCGTGAGAGACGTAAGATGGTGCACAATGGTGGAAATGACCAGGTTTTCACATGCATCTACTGTGGGCAAACATTTTCAGCAAGATTTGGCCTTATTAGCCACACTCGCCACCGCCATGGGTCGTAGTTATTAAGACTTTTTGAAGCACAATGTACCAAACTATCGTCTGTCAAGACGGTAAGGTGCAAAAATAAAATAATTATCTTAATGGTTATAGACTGGATTATGAACAGTCTATAGTAGTCGAGTGGATAGAGCCCCGAACTTGGGTCCAGGTGATACTTTCTCAAGTCTCAATGAGTGCTCAATATCACACACTTGCAGAATCCAAAAGACTCCTCGAACAAACCATTTCGATGACCTGGACTTTGCTGATGACCTTTTTTTTCTCATGTCAAACACGAAATTAGGTTAAGGATAAGCAATATCACGTAAGAGCTCACAACAATTACGGTTACACATATATATGTGGAAGAAAAAGTTACATACAATACATCAAGATCATGATAGCCGCCATATTTTCCCTGGAGAACCTCACTTCAAGAGGTGGAATCGTACATCTACTTAGGTAGCAATATACACACACTGGGTGGAACTGACAAAGATAAAACAAAACCACGGAAGGTTAGAGGAGCGTTTATATCACTAAGAAATGTTCGGACGTCAAAAGAAATTAAACTTAGTACATAACTTATTCACTTTTATTGTTAAACCAATTCTACGGTTTGGATCAGAAACGAGGAGAACAACGAACAAGATTACAAAGAAACTACAATCATACATTAATTGGTTACTTGTGTAAAATAGAAGGAATAAAATGGCATGGCAGAATCACCAATGTAGAGCTCATGGTGAAAACTAGACAAATACCAGTGAACCAAGAGGACAAGAAAACACGGTTGTGCCGGATGGGACATACACTTAGAAAACAATACAATACTATAACTATCATGACCTTTGCCTCGAACCCTAAGGAGAAAAAGAAATACGGAAAGACCTAAAACACACGGAGAAGAAGGAGTAGATATGAACATATTCAGGAGAACATTCACAGAACTGCATGTAACTAAAGTTAGAGAGTCTTGACGTGAGTTGTTTGAGGCCCTGGATACATGGTGAAAGAAGAATAAGAAGACGACTTACCGGAGACGTTGGTAACGCCAATCAAACACAGACACGTCAGCACAAGTATGGACTTCATGATCGCCAGTTGATTATACACGACTTTCTGTTGGTAGCGATGTCTGACTGATAGTAGTGTATGCATATTATATATATATATATATATATATATACATATATATATATATATGTGCGTGTGTGCGTGTGTGTGTGTGTGTGTGTGTGTGTGTGTAAATATATATAGTATTGCCCTACTTAACTCAAGGACGTAATGTGTCTATGATGTTATAGATGTACATTTTGGTATGATGAAATGAGTGTGAACTTACACAGGCCTTTGAATTTGAATTTTTGTTATTTTCTATTTAAAAAAAAAATAAAAGTCCTATTGCTCGAATTGGCAATTTTATGAACCTATTTACAGTTGTCGTTATGTACAGGTGTGCATCTCGCACATTAATAAATAATATCCGCGGTACAGCAGTTGATAGAACTCTTGCCCGCTGGCTTATTGGCTATTGTATTCGATCCCCATCGATGAGGATTTGTATTTTTAAATAACCTGCATACCTGGTAGACCCATCCTAAACTGAATTCCAGGCAATGCCACGGGAATTAAAGGCAGTCTACTTGATATTTTTACCGGTCTCCGTGGCCAGAGGCTTGCGAAACTGGTTCGTGGGCCGCTTACCAGGCGTTCGAAACGCAGCTGTGACCGATTTGTGCAGCAGACAATGTCGCGTTCTGTTTTAACGTGTTGGTATGTGAGCTGATCGTTCAGAAAGCAATGACACTCTGCTGAACGTAAAATTTGCCTAGTAAATCAACAGAAGCTGAGAAATGCTGGTATTGACTGCAACGTCCTGTAAGGGATATGCATCATTAAAAAATAAAATAAAAAATTGATTGTTATAACATCGCCCATCGACAGCGATTTGAGCGGTTTGATATATGGGACTAGGATCATATATTCAATATGCAGGGAAGCCCATCAAGGGGGTTACATTTGATAATAATAAACGGAGTATAACAGCAAGAGTTTACTGGTTATCTGTTATATTACTGAAAGTTCACGTGTTATTAGAAAAGAAAACACTAAGTGATTTATCACAGATGTTTACTGATATGCTAACGATCGCTAACGATCACATTTTGCTTCTCTTCTTCTTCAATTTTCCCGTCAAGATGAAATGTTTAAGCTCATGAGATGTTCAAAGAATGTGAAAAATCTACTACTGATTCGAGTAACTAGTTCTTTTCGTGAATTAACGTCTTTTATGATTTAATTTTACTTTCGATCTGTCGATTGTGTTTTCATCAATCTTCTATAAAACGACACCTCTGTATCTTCCTGATAATTTCTCACTTTCTGTTAATTGACCATTATTCACTTCCATACATCAAAATGGGGCCAACATAGCTCTAAAGAATTATTTTCATCACTTCGATTTACACAGATAAATTGCAGATAATATTAGCCGTATGCGGGACAATATCGGGCGAGAGAGGCAGAGTAACAGAGAGGAGGATGTATGTAGAAGGTTTATATAAAGGTATGTAGAACACTTATGTAGATGTGTGCAGTATGCGTGTAGAGATACATATAGGAAGTTTATAGAGATGTATGTAGGCAGCTTATATAGATGTGTGTAGGCAGCTTATAGAGATGTATGTAGACAGCATATAGAGATGTATGTAGGCAGCTTATAGAGATGTATGTAGACAGCATATAGAGATGTATGTAGGCAGCTTATAGAGATGTGTGTAGGCAGCATATTGAGATGTATGTAGGCAGCTTATAGAGATGTATGTAGGCAGCTTATAGAGATGTATTTAGACAGCTTATAGAGATGAATGTAGAAAGCTTAAATAGATGTATTATACAGCTTTTAAAGATGTATGTAGGAAGCATGTAGAGATGTATGTAGAAAGCTTATAGAGATGTATGTATAAAGGTGTTAAAGATGTATGTAGAAAGCATATATAGATGTATGTAGCAAGCTTATAGAGATTTATTAGAAAAGGTTATAGAGCTGTGAATTACATAATAATGTCAATAACAATACTTGTGATTCAAATGAAGGTGACCCGTGGGGACCAGCATTCATTATGGCAGATGTATCGTCCAAATCAGACACCTGTCTATCTGTTTGTTTGTATGTCTCTATTATTATGTGTGTGTGTGTGTGTGTGTGTGTGTGTGTGTGTGTGTCTGCCTGCATGAGTTTCTGCTTGCCTAACTGTCTATCCATCCGTCCATCCACCCATCCACATGTCCTTCTGTTTGTCTTCTGTACCTATATTTGTTCGTACTTCCGTCACTATTTGCCTGTCTTTCGCCTCTCTCTCTCTCTCTCTCTCTCTCTCTCTCTCTCTCTCTCTCTCTCTCTCTCTCTATCTATCTCTCTCTCTCTCTCTCTCTCTCTCTCTCTCTCTCTGTGTAAGTGTCTACCCACATGTATAAGTGAGTGTGTAATCGTTTGCCTGATTGCTTTCCTGTCTGTCAATCTGTTTGTCTGCTTGCATGTCTGTCAATGTGTCTATTTGCCAGCCTGCCTGTCTCTGTGGATAGTTGTGACATATTGACAACATTGTTACCATAAATCGACATACTTCCAACACAACATAAACACATGACAAGCAGTATTGAAGTTAATATTATTAGTTACACCAGCAGCTTGCACAGTACATACTGCCATACACACCAAGTTATTATCATAACTCGCTCTTTGTAAAGTATCTTAACATTCCATTATTTATTGATTTATAGTTCGCAGAGCATAATTTATTCTTCTTTTAAGTTAAGTTATTGTATCACATTTTCAGCGTTCGTCAACGGTGAAATATTACATCTATACAAAAATAGTAATATATGTTTGAATCGATGTGGTGTGGGAAATATATTCAATGCTATAATAGTGATACTGTTTGATGTGACCAAAAAATAGGAAATATATTCACTTCTTGAAAGAGCCTGATAAAAGTACTTTAATTTACAAATAAATAACCTCTGGAGTTCATTCTAGATGAGCACATCACACAGACGCGAACTGTCAAATACTGAGGTGGTGTAACATACTGACATTAAATGCGATCGTAACTGTATGACCCACATATCGACCCAAAAAATTGAAGTCTGCTATGTTTTATCTGACATGCAAACAAATCAAATGGTTTTCTGTTTTTGTCGCTAGTTAATTGCCAGTTTGTGTAGCTATGTGATCGTGACATTTGACGTAGATTGTACTTTGTATCGACTCAATAAAATTTACTATGGTCACACACACTCGCAAACAATCACACGAACATGTACACAGAAGCACACAGAGAGAGAGAGAGAGAGAGAGAGAGAGAGAGAGAGAGAGAGAGAGAGAGAGAGAGAGAGAGAGAGAGAGAGAGAGAGAGAGAGAGAGAGAGAGAGAGAGAGAGAGAGACTCACATGTTATCGCAATGATGAAATGAAAGTATAGTTATTACACAGATAAATACTATTGGTACTATAAATACTATATTAGGGAGCTAATAGGATTGGTTGAAGGCCTATGCTATTGTGAATGTAAAAGGGTTGAAGAAGAAGAAGCAGAAGAAATAAGAAGAAGAAGAAGAAGAAGAAGAAGAAGAAGAAGAAGAAGAAGAAGAAGAAGAAGAAGAAGAAGTGTTCGTAATATATATATATATATATATATATATATATATATATATATATATATATATATATATATATATATATATATATATACTAGCTGACCCGGCCCGGCTTCGCCCAGTCCTTGGTGGGGAGCATCTCATTTAATTCATATAAGTAGTCATATAAGTTCCCGTTCCCGTTACCGACTGTCTGTCTGTCTGTCTGTCTGTCTGTCTGTCTGTCTGTCTGTCTGTCTGTCTGACCCGGCCCGGCATTGCCCAGCTCCTGGTGTGGAGCATCTCATTTAATTCATATAAGTAGTCATATAAGTTCCCGTTCCCGACTGTCTATCTGTCTGTCTATCTGTCTGTCTATCTGTCTGCCTGACCCTGCCCGGTTTCGCCCAGTCCCTGGTGGGGAGCATCTCATTTAATTCATATAAGTAGTCATATAAGTTCCCGTTTCCGTTACCGACTGTCTGTCTGTCTGTCTGTCTGTCTGTCTGACCCGGCCCGGCATCGCCCAGCTCCTGGTGTGGAGCATCTCATTTAATTCATATAAGTAGTCATATAAGCTCACGTTCCCGTTCCGGACTATCTATCTATCTGTCTGTCTGTCTGTCTGTCTATCTGTCTGTCTATCTGTCTGATCCGGCCCGTATTCGCCCAGCCCCTGATGGGGAGCATCTCATTTAATTCATATGAGTAGTCATATAAGTTCCCGTTCCCGACTGACTGTCTGTCTGTCTGTCTGTCTGTCTGTCTGTCTGTCTGTCTGTCTGTCTGTCTGTCTGTCTGTCTGTCTGTCTGTCTGTCTAATCATTTATTGGTTGCAGTTAGAACAACCTTAGATAAACGAAGACCACCTTGGTAATATATTAACTTGGGTAAATGGAGCAGCGGCAGCAGCAGCAGAAGAAGAAGAAAAAGGAGGAGTAGGAGCTGGGAGGAGGAAGAGGGAGGAGGAGGGGGGAGGAGGAGAAAGAGAGAAGAGGAGGATGGAGGAGGGAGAGGGAGGAGGGGGAGGAGAAGAGGAAGAGGGTAGGAGGTGGAGGTGGGGAGAGGAGGAAGAGGAGGAATATAACGCATATGCCTGTAGATTTAATAATGGCTGAGGTTGTTCCATGTCTTCTTAGAGTTGGCGACAGTGTAAAGAAATATAAAACCTTCAAACTTGATAGAGATAAGGTAACTATTATTTATTCATTCTTTAAGCAAAAAAAGATGAGTTACAATGTTATGCATTATGCATTATTTTTATGAAAACTTTGAAAATGCCTTACAGATTGTATCATTATATATTATAACTCATATGCCGGTACATAACTATGGACAAAGAGTTTATAAATCTTTGAAAACGATGCCACAATATGACTATAAGTTATACAGAAAAGTTATGCCCCTTGAAATAACTTTTACAGAGTTAAGTCCCCTGAGATAGATGAAATTATAATGAAAAATGAAATAATTTTGGGTAAGCAGCCGATTTCATACTAAAAAAATATGACAGTGGGCTGCGCTTGAATGAAAGGAAGACGTGTAAAATATTTCATCTCAATTGGATGGGCCGTTCGCGAGCGCATTAGGGACATATAGACAGAGAGACAGACGGACGGAGATCGCCTTTTATATATAAGATATACCCATCCATGTTGGGTTTTCCTCTTGTCCGCTTACTCGTTAGGCCTCCCTCCATTTACATCTTTTCCAGACTCTACACGCCCAAAGTATTTCATTTCCCTCACTTTCGTTTGTCTTAATAACCACATTTCTTTGACAATGAATCCCTGTTGAACGGTTCAGTGTGTTCTCTATTTCGCCCATGCAGGAGGAGGAGAGGGAGGAGGAGGGAGGAGGAGGAGAGAGTAGGAGGAGGGAGGAGGCGGAGGGAGAAGGAAGAGGGAGGAGGAAGAGGGAGAAGGAGGAGGGAGAAGGAGGAGAAGGAGGGGGAGGAGGAGGAGGGAAGAGGAGGAGGGGAGGAGGAATGTGAAGGGAGAAGGAGGGAGGAGGTAGAGGGAGGAGGAGGAGGAAGGAGGCGGAGAGAGGAGGAGGGAGGAGGATGAAGAGGGAGGAGGAGGAATGTGAAGGGAGGAGGGGGGAGGAGGTAGAGGGAGGAGGAGGGAGGAGGAGGGATTAGGAGGAGGAGGGAGGAGTAGGGTGGAGGAGGAGGCGAGGAGGAGGGAGGAGGAAGAGGGAGGAGGAGGGAGAAGGAGGGAGGAGGAGAACGCAGGAGGAGAAGGGAGCAGGAGGAGGAGAGGGAGGAGGAGGGAGAGGGAGGAGGAGGGAGGAGGAGGAGAGAGTAGGAGGAGGGAGGAGGCGGAGGGAGAAGGAAGAGGGAGGAGGAAGAGGGAGAAGGAGGAGGGAGAAGGAGGAGAAGGAGGGGGCGGAGGAGGAGGGAAGAGGAGGAGGGGAGGAGGAGGAGGAGGAATGTGAAGGGAGGAGGAGGGAGGAGGTAGAGGGAGGAGGAGGGGAGGAGGAGGAGGAGGAATGTGAAGGGAGGAGGAGGGAGGAGGTAGAGGGAGGAGGAGGAGGGAGGCGGAGAGAGGAGGAAGAAGAGGGAGGAGGAGGAATGTGAAGGGAGGAGGGGGGAGGAGGTAGAGGGAGGAGGAGGGAGGAGTAGGAGGTAGATGGAGGAGGAGGGAGGAGGAGGAGGGAGGAGGAGGAGGAAGGAGGTGGAGAGGGAGGAGGAGGGAGGAAGAAGAAGGAGGAGGGAGGAGGAGTGATGAGGAGGAGGGAGGAGGAGGAGGGAGGAGGAGCGAGGAGGAGGAGGGAGGAGGAGGGATGAGGAGGAGGGAGGAGAAGGAAGAGGGAGGAGGAGGAATGTGAAGGGAGGAGGAGGGAGGAGGTAGAGGGAGGAGGAGGGAGGAGGAGGAGTGAGGAGGAGGAGAGGGAGGAGAGGGAGGAGGAGGAAGGAGGAGGGAGGAGGAGGAGGAGGGAGAAGAAGGAAGGAGGAGGAGGAAGGAGGGAGAGGAAGGAGGGAGAATGAGGAGGGGAGGAAGGAAAGGGAGGTGGAAGAGGAGGAGGAGGGAGGAGGTAAGAGGTAGGGGGAGGAGGAGGTAGAGGGAGGAGGAGGAGGAAGGAAAGGGAGGAGGAAGAGGAGGAGAAGGGAGGAGGAGGGTGGAGGGAGGAGGAGGAGGGAGGAGGTAGGAGGAGGAAGAGGGAAGAGAGAGAAGAAGGGAGAAGGAGGAGGGATGATGATGAGGGAGAAGGAGGCAGGAGGAGGAGGAGGGAGGCAGGAGGAGGAGGGATGAGGAGGGAGAGGGAGGAGGAGGGAAGATGAGGGAGGAGGGGGGAGGAAGCGGATGGAGGAGGAGGGAGGAGGATGGAGGAGGAGGGGAGGGGAAGAGGGAGAAGGAAGAGGGAGAAGGAGGAGGGAGGAGGGAGAGGGATGAGAGGGAGGAGGAAGAGGAGAAGGGTGGAGGGAGGAGGTAGAGGGAGGAGAGAGAGGGGGAGAGAGTTCGCCATTCCGAATTCATACTCGTCTAGTTCTTCCCTTCTACACGACTGTAGATAACTTCCTTACACATAAAAAGATGAATTGTTATTGATATTGCCGTGGCATGGAGGAATATCAGCAGCAGAGTTGATCCAAAAAACTAAAGACTGAGATCTACGGAGAGCCATGAACGCCTACGCCAGCCGGCACGGCACTTGATGATGATGATTGCCGTGTGACGATTCTGTGTAGTCACGTCATTTTCTTCCCTTTCCCTAGCGTTTTGGTTCGGGGATTCTTTCATCATCATCATATATTTACGTACGTATTTTGGGAGGGGGAGGAGGGAGGAGGAGGATGAAAAAAACAACTATGACAGTTGACAGCTCTGGAATGAAAGGAAGGCGTGTAGAAAATTTCATCTCAATCGGATGGGCCGTTCGCGAACAAATAAAGGACATACATGTATACATACATATTTACATACATACACTTTGTTTTATATATATATATATATATATATATATATAATATATATATATATATATATATATATATATATATATATATATATATATATATATATATATATTAGCTGACCCGGCCCGGCTTCGCCCAGTCCCTGGAGGGGATCTATCTATCTATCAGTCTGTCTGTCTGCTTGTTTGTCTGTCTGTCTGTCTGGCTGACCCGGCCCGGCTTCAACCAGTCCCTGGTGGGGAGCATCTCATTTAATTCATATAAGTAGTCATATAAGCTCTCCCGTTCCCGACTATCTGTCTGTCTGTCTATCTGTCTGTCTGTCTGTCTGACCCGGCCTGGCTTCACCCAATCCCTGGTGGGGAGCATCTCATTTAATTCATATAAGTAGTCATATAACCTCTCCGTTCCCGACTATCTGTTTGTCTGTCTATCTGTCTGTCTGTCTGTCTGTCCCGGCCCGGCTTCACCCAGTCCCTGGTGGGGAGCATGTCATTTAATTCATATAAGTAGTCAAATAAGCTTCCGTTCCCGACTATCTGTCTGTCTGTCTATCTATCTGACCCGGCGTGGTTTCCCCCAGCTCCTGGCGCACAGTAACTTAAAAGAATGTCCTTCCACACACCATTCATTATTTTTAATGAAAACTGTTTTTAATCACCGACATGACAGTTGATAAGTTCTGTAAGCAGAAAAAGATGGGTTACAATGTTATGCATTATGCATTATTTTATGCAAAATTTGAAAATGCCTTAAAGATTATATCATTATTTATTATAACTCATATGCCTGAAAATAACTATAGACAAAGAGTTTAACAATAGTGCAAGTAAGTCCAACAATATGACTATAAAGTATATAAAAATGTTATTAAAAGTTATGCCCCTTGAAATAACATTTCTAGAGTGAAGTCCTCCTGCTATATAGAAATTATATAATGAAAAATGAAAAAGTAAATGTTATTAAATAAGTAGAAGATTTTACACTATGAAACTATTATAGTCGGTTGCACAGGAATGAAAGGAAGACGTGTAGAAAATTTCATCTCAATCGGATGTACCGTTATCGAACCCATCCAATACATAGCCAGCCACATACAGTCCTCTTTTATATATATATATATATATATATATATATATATATATATATATATATATATATATATATATATATATATATAGATATATATATATATATATGAAATGTTCAAAGAAATGAAGTTATTGACAAGAAATGTTCAACCTCAATTGAATGTTATCCGTGACAAGATGGGAAATACCTTAACAGAATTTAGACAAATTCTAGAAAGATAGCAGGAGTACTGCAGTGGAATGTATGATATGAGTGACAGTGAGGATATGAATGAGATACATGAGCCAATGACAGCAGAGACAGAACCTGAACCCTCATTGGATGAAATTGCATGGGCAATAAAGAACCTGAAGAATGGTAAATCACCTGGATGTGATGAGATACCAGCTGAACTAATTAAAGCGGGAGGGGAAGAAAGCATACACATATATCATGCATTATGTACAAAGATTTGGAAATATGGTATATGGCCAAAAGATTGGAAGAGAACTATCTTCATTCCAATACCAAAAAGGGAAACCCGAAATTTTCACCAAATATAGAATTGTTGCCCTGACAGTCAGCAAGTAAAATTTACTAAAAAGTCAAAAAAAAAATGGGAAAAAAGAAAAAAATTTTTT
>JACEFZ010018414.1:0-27597 GCA_014155875.1 Cepaea nemoralis
CGGTCAAGATTTTCCAGTATGACAGTACAGGGCAAGATGTGAGTAAAATAAGGTGCAGAAAGCTTCAGGGCAGAAAAAAAAAAACTGGGAGCAGCCACCATCGTGGAATTTTGAGGTGGAGAAGGCTTGGGTGGATAAGCGCAGTACTGTTAGGAAATGGCAAAACACCAAGAAGAACAGAGTTGCCCATCCTAGTCTCTGCGTGTGCTTAGAAAGAGAGATGCACACAAAAGTAAGCTATTTGAAAAACTGGTTAAGGGGGTTTAAAAGTAAAAAATGAGCAGAGGTATGTCAAAGAGTAAGCCGGGCAAGTCACTGAAATTATTCTGGCGACTACATAAACGCCTGAGTGGGGTAGCGAATAAGAGACTTTCTGTCTTCCAAGGTGCTGACCTCATCTGGCTCTTCGAACGCTATCTAGAGCAGAGCAACCAGACAGACATGAGAGGCCAAGGAGGTCACCTCAGACAGGTGAAAGGGACCAGAAATTTCGGATGAAGACACTGACAGTGAAAGAAATCAAGGCTTATGCTTCGAGGATCAAAAAACAACGCTCCAGGGCCAGATGGCAAAAGATACGATGACATCAATAGGTGTACCGACAACAAGCTAGAGAAACTAGCAGGCCGTGTACAATAACAGTATAGGGAGTGCTAGCAATCACACAGCTATCTGATTCCCTTGCCGAAGCCTGGCAAAGACCAACCAAAAATTCAGGGATATTGAGTAATAACCATGCAGAATACAATAGGCAAACTGCTGGAGAAGTTAATTGCCAGGAAAATATCAAGCCAGCTAGAGAGGCAAGGTGTTTTCCCACCTACCCTGGGAGGGTACCGTCCAAAAGAGAAACCTGACCAATGCAGCAGTTTTTGCCCATGATGTCTATAAAGGTTTCCACTCAGGCATTGAAACCTTGCTGCAGCGATTGATCTTGAGGATGCGAAAACAGAGTACCATTGGATTTTTTTAATGCTTCAGCTTCTGAACTCAAGATAAGTTCTTTCCTCCTTAGTTGGATCGCTGCAACCCTCTTCCAACGGAAAGTAGTTTTTAGAAGTGCCAATTGGACTTCGGAACCAACAACAATATATCCTGGCCTACCACAGGGATCACCATTATCTCAGGTGCTGTTCAACGCATCACACTGTGGACATCACCAGCGAGCAGATCACTGAACCGGGTGAGGACATTATCATATGCCGATGATATTTTAGTGTATCGGTAAGGATAGAGATTAGGTTGCTGTGGAAGCTGGGGCAATGGTCAACCCAACAAAGGCAACAGTGACTTGGTTCTCGTTGAATAATCATATTGTCAACACTCCAACGCCAACTGTAAATCTGTGTTCAGAGACTGGAAAAAAAGCAAGCAATGAATTACCCGTGGATACGTTTGATCGAAGCCTTGCTTATAACGAGCACATAGACCAGGTGATAACAAAGACCAAGTGGGGTTTGGCTGCGATGCGGGTGATGGCGGCAGCAAACTGAGCAGCGCCATCCATGTCTTCTATAAGAGGGGCTGGTCATGTTGTTTTTGAGTATGCGATGGCGATCCTGATTCTCAGCCAGTAAGCAGATAGAAAGGATGGAAAGGATACAGAACGAAGCTATATGCATTATTTTTGGATGTACAAGAGATACAGCATGCAGGGCGATGCGCTACCTTCTTGATTTTCCAACCATTGAAGACAGAATACAAATTTGCAGAGCACGTGCCTACCTCAGAGTTAACGCAAACGCACACCATCCACTGCATGGTGAAATTATGAAGGATAGGACAGCAGGTTAAAAAGAGGAAGGTTGTGGATGGGTCAAGCCGAAGACATTCTTCAACAGGTGTGTTCACTGAGGATTTAGAACCTGGCGAGGAGTGGGTACAAGTGCCAACAGACTTCTGCACATCCTTTTCAGTTTGCATCCAACTAGACAGAAAATGCAGACAAGAAAATCTGGGTGCTGTGGAGGCGGAAGTACAAGTGTTGATTTTCAAGAATTTGTTAGACAGTGATGCTGTCATCTACACAGATGGGTTGGTCGTCTGACATGTGAGAAGCTCATGGGCCTTTCTGGCTCAGGCCGGAGGGAGAATTGTGAAGGAGGACTGTGGTGCTTTTGTTGAGACCACAAGTAGCCTGACTATGGAAGTCCTTCAGTAAGTAAAGCAATAACATGGCTTGAGAGACAGACATTCACTAGGGCATGTTTCCTTAGCGACTCAATGAACATGCTCAAGAGGATAGAGATAGGGTGGATCCGAAGAGAGTGGTTGCTGTCTCTGGAGCGGTCTCGGCTGGCAAAGATTAGTTTCATCTTCGTGCCAGGGCATGCAGGAGTACAAGGAAATGAGCGGGCTGACAAGCTCGCAGGTAAGGCTACTGTGGAGGGCGGACTGTACCATGGACCAGGCTGACATTCTGAATGCTCTACGAGAAGTAAGACTCTTGCGAGAACCAAGTGATGACTTGAATCTTACAACCATGGTCAGACTGCGAGAACTAGCAAATTAAATGAGGTGTGGCCAAACAAGAACACTACGCAGGAAGCCAAAGAAGATTGATAAACCAACACAGAACTGGTGTCATTAGCCGCTGCACGCTGCAGGATTTGCTGAGGAAGGGATCCAAGCACTTATGGACTGAATGGTTCGATGTGCAATGAGGATGATCTGTCGACTAACTAACTAATACTAGGGATTCGGCCAGAGTACCAAAAGGAAAGTACTGCCATAACTATGATGCTGAAATTGAGGCAGTCAAGATAGCAACCGAGAAATTACTAAATACCAGCCATGGTACACAACCTGTGGTGCTATTGACAGATGCAAAATCAGTACTCGAGGCGCTCCTTCCTGTCTGGGAAATTTCCAGTACTAAAGACACTACTTTCTGAACTTAGCAGTCAGCATAAGGTCACCATACAGTGAATACCATCCCACCATGGAGTACCTGGAAATGACAGAGTTGATCAATTGGCTAAGGAAGGAGCAAAAGAAGAACAGCCTGATGTGCCTGTTACATACCACCAAAAGAAAAGAATGATCAAATCAGTCAGAAAGCCATCAAAACCTGCTCAAGACAACTACCACGTTATGGACAGATCAGAACAAGTCATTATTCTGCGCCTCAGAACAGGACACCTAGATTATGCAACCATATGTATACAAAATTCAAGATTGGTGAAACAGCCATGTGTACATGTGGATTGGCGTCGCAGACAGCAGAGCACACACTCCAAGACAGCCCAAAATATAACATATCTAGGCAAACCTTCTGGCCTAGAGAGACGACAGTGGAAGATAAACTCTAAGGACTGCTGAGTGAACTGAAAAAGACAGTTAAATTCATACAAGAGACAACATTGCAGTTATAGACATATTTCAAGCGAACGGAGAAGAAGAAAACAATGCACCAAATAGGAGCAGCTTTCTGTTATCAGTTTTTGGATCAGTAAAGGGGGGAAACCTATAGAATTCATCGGCGAATGAAGATCCAGTATGGTGATGCATGCCTGTCAGTCCAGCAAGTCTATGAGTGGAGTAGGAAGTTTTGATACGCAATCAAATCCAAATGACATGGACTTCTGAGTAAAGGTGTCCTTTTGCAGCATGATAATACTCGACCCCATACTGCCCATGCCACAGTTGAAACCATCGAAGACCTCCACTTACAGTGTGTTCCACATCCTTCGTACTCGCCAGACCTAGCCCTAAGTGATTTCCACCTGTTTGGTTTGTTCCACCCGACACACCCACAAACTTTTAAGGTATTTATTTGAAGATCGCTTTGTAGTTTAAAGATGTGTTTGCTGTCTCCAGGAGGCTGTGTGGTTCTTGTCAAACATTACTGCTGGCAACCAGCTCCAGGTTCAAGCTGTGATCGACGCAGGCCTTATTCCTCTTATTATCCATCATCTCAATCGGGTATGTATTCACGGTTGTCTTAAGTTGTAATTTTAGTGTAGTGTTGAATTATAGTTCATCGTCGATGGAAGCAGCAGTCACTAGAAAAACCAGCGATTGCACACACGTTACTGTATAAGGAACTTAGATAGTTAGTCGCGGTTCCATCTTTACAGGAAAGGTCACCTCCATAATGCTCTGATCTTGTGCCAGTGAATATCACACAAAATGCTTCTCACTGCCCCAGTGAAAAGTGGAAAAAACAGCAGTACCATGAACTAATCAGCACCACAGGCAACGTACATGCATAAGGCTGCTGCCAGAATGCCAAAACAGTCCGCTATGAAAATTACGGTTAATCGTCGATGGAAGCAGCAGTCACTAGAAAAGCAGCAGCTTCACCTACATTACTGCATAATGCAAAACTAGCTAGTTCAGCAATCGACCACCGCCATTTTCTGAACATGCCAGTTCACAATACCAACAACCGTGGACAGATGTAAAAGCACTACACTCGAAATCCACAGCTAACAATTTCGCTCCGAGCACTTAACTCAATAGCTTGACGACAGAACCATGTACTACCAGACTAACATGAGGAAAATGCGTAAGCAAGCCGTATCCAGAGGCCTTAACAGCGCAACTGCCTATCCAACATATTGGACTGGACTTAGTGCCAAACTTAGAATATTTAACTCCAATGTTAAAACAGTACTACTGTATCGATCAGAAACATGAGAATGACCTAAATAAATACAAGTATTACATAAACTACAAACATTCATTAGTTGGTGCCTGTGAGGAATTGTGAGAAGGAATAGTGATAGGATAGAATCGTCAACGTTGAGCATACGAAAAGAACTAAATTACACCTGAAGTCGGAGTGGGTTCACCTGATAGCAAGGGACACTGTTCATAGTGAAAGATAATCCACACGCAAAATTCAGTCCAGCACTACTAGTAGTTTGTATGGATTTCGCTTGAGTTCAAAGCGAGCGATCACAAAAGAAAAAAACACTAAACAAATTCCAGTGAATTGACAGATGAGGAGGAAATGCAGGAGCTGGATAGGACACACAGAAAACGTGAGGATAGCAAAACTTGATAACTTTCATTGTCTGGAACCCCACAAGATAAATGACATGGGGGAACCTAAAAACACAAAGAGAAGAGAATTAAAGACACAGATGAATAATCTGGGGAGGACATGGGGGAGCTGCAGTAGATGGCAAAAGATAGGAGGGATTGGAGTGAGGTGGTTGAGGGAGATGCCTCAATGGGGGAATACATGGCAAAAGATAGGAGGGATTGGAGTGAGGTGGTTGAGGGAGATGCCTCAATGGGGGAATACATGGCAAAAGATATGAGGGATTGGAGTGAGGTGGTTGAGGGAGATGCCTCAATGGGAGAATACATGGCAACAGATATGAGGGATTGGAGTGAGATGGTTGAGGGCGATGCCTTAATGGGGGAATACATGGCAAAAGAAGAAGGGGAGACTTTCGGAATGTTCAGTGATGGTTGAGTTTAGGACTAATTGTTGAATTTGTAATATTAAAAGATTTCCAGAATATTGAATGATAATTGAGTTTAAGGTCTTTTTATTTATTTTTTTTTTTTGTGTGTGCTCGCTTGCTTAGAATTCAAGCGTATCAGACACTTGGGGGAATACATGGCAAAAGAAGAAGGGGAGACTTTCGGAATGTTCAGTGATGGTTGAGTTTAGGACTAATTGTTGAATTTGTAATATTAAAAGATTTCCAGAATATTGAATGATAATTGAGTTTAAGGTCTTTTTATTTATTTATTTTTTGTGTGTGTGCTCGCTTGCTTAGAATTCAAGCGTAGCCCATACACACTATTTACAGTAGTGATGGACTGAATTTTGCGTGTGGATTAGCTTTCCCTATTAACAGTGTCCTTCGCCATCAGGCGAACCCACTATGACGTCAGAGGTACTTGTAATTTACGTCCCCAAGTCATGGACGACAGGTCAACATTTTAGTCCAGCTGTCTGATGTAGGGGATGAACCGCTAACCTCAGCATCAGCACAACGGATGTTTAAGAACACGCGCCCGGGAAGGTTAACCCGGTCAACAAATGCCCGCAGAAGTCGGATGTGTCGGCCTAACGGCGCAAAAACGCAGCTCTGCTGTAAAAGGCACAACGCAATCACGTCCGAAAAAAGAAACTCTGGATGAACACAGAAGAAGAAGAAGAACACACGCTCTTATCCATTCAGCCATGCGGACCTGCTGAGTTTTAGGTATAATTTGTAACATTCAAATTGAGATTTCAAGAATATTGAATGATGATTGAGTTCTAGGTCTAATTTCTAACATTCAAAGAAGACTTTCAGAATATTGAATAATGATTGAGTTTAAGGTCTAATTTGTAACATTCAAAGATTTCCAGAATATTGAAAGAGATTGAGTTTAAGGTCTAATTTGTAACATTCAAATTGAGATTTCAAGAATATTGAATGATGGTTGAGTTCTAGGTCTAATTTCTAACATTCAAAGAAGACTTTCAGAATATTGAATAATGATTGAGTTTAAGGTCTAATTTGTAACATTCAAAGATTTCCAGAATATTGAATGAGATTGAGTTTAAGGTCTAATTTGTAACATTCAAATTGAGATTTCCAGAATATTGAATGATGATTGAGTTCTAAATCCAATTTCTAACATTCAAAGAAGACTTTCAGAATATTGAATGTTGACGTCTTACTTTGTCTAGGTAACTTAATGGGTTCACACAGGTGTTAATTAATACAAACAATAAATACGTTCGCTATGATATAGCCGATTTATTGTGGCAATCTACAGTTGGCGCAGTGGGTTAAACAGCCCGCGCTTTACATCATCATCATATCACAGATTATAGAACATCAAACATTTCATATAACAAACTAGCACACTATCTAGCCTATGTTCTATCTCGATACAAAGAGCTAACGAGTCCCTCTCAGGCAGACACTTGTTGCCTGGTCTCAGTCCATTCGTCCTCTGATGGTTTTCCGCGTGGTCGCTATTCGACGGGCGGTAACCCTGTTCGAGTTCCTCGTGGACCCCGCTTCAGGCGGGCCACATTAGTGTCCACGGACCCATGAACTCGAGGGTTGACCTTCGATAAGGTTCTGGACTTTTCTTAGTCTGAGCAACTCGGTTGTCTCTCTTGGGCTAGAGTTGCAGCCCTCTAATTCTATCTTTAGGTGAGGTGATGACAGGATTCCCCTCTCCCCTCCTGATCTGGCTTGTTATTGGTCAATTAGATTTAATCTAATTCTGTCATCGACTCATCTAAAGTTAGGGTTTGTAGTTTGGTGGACAGTAACTTGGTAAACTACCTAATGGCATTAGTAACTCATGTATTCTACCATACACTACTTCTCTGATTTGCTAAAGAGATCACTCTGTCTCCTGTGTCCTTAACAATGCTTATCAGACCGAAGTTACGTGGCGTTTTAATAGTTGTATTGACAACTCGCCCTTTCTCACGCACCCTATTGGTGCCCAGACAATTAATCTCTGGTTAAAGAGAGTTAACAGGACCGAAGTCCTGGCTAGTTAAGTACACTTTCAAATCTTGATTCGTGAGTGTATTTTAATACACTTTTACTCTCGTATGTCATCCAATGCTAAATATGTAGTTACGATGTTCTCTTATCCCCCTCAGACTACGTGTGTCCCTGTTGGCTTGTTAGTGTGTTTGACTAATAAGTTGATGTCTCTAATAAAGTGACTGTATTTTAAATTGAAAGTGTTGAGTTTTCAGGTTTGTGTATGTGCTGACTGGATGGTGTATTTCCAAGCGTCACGAGTTGGGATAACCTCAATCATGAATCCTTGCACTGTGTGCACTACATGATCCGGCATTCCAAGTAGTGATGCTTAGTTATATCCTAAATGCTAACCTAAGTATGTTAATTATTTACTAACTAAGCTAAATACTAAACTAAGTTCTATACATGTATTCACAATTTAGACAAGTTATGTACTTTTACATCAAAAACGCAGACAAATTACAATAAATACGTGTTGCGTACAATTTGTCCGCCAAGTGTATCGTTCTCTTATTTAATCCTTTCACACATTCATTCATTCGTCTTTCAAACACAATAGTATTCAATTAAAAATATATAATTTAAGTTAAGGTAAATGTTATTGCCCTTGGAAACAATGGGCTAGGCGATATTCGCCCTTTAAGAAAAAACGTACTTTCTGTACGATGAAGGAAAAGTAGGTTATAATTTAAATAGAGACAATTGTATAGGACGGGTTTTCTTAGCCTCTGAATGGCACCGCCTGTAATATTAAAGTAGAATATGTACAAATTACAGGTTAACACAATTTATATACATCAATAATGGAAATATAATACATATTTATTAAATTAACTAATTAATTAAGTCCAACGATGATGTGCGTGTTGCCGTCCTGTTGTTCCTGTGTTTTGCTATAAATGTTAAAGTTCGTATAGCTGTCTCTTGCGTGTTGTAGTTGATGTCGTACTATTTCGGGCTGTTTGCAACGTTTGTAGCAACAGTAAATTATGGGTTCTTTTCCATGTTTCGTATGAAATATTACAGTGTTCATGGTTTGTTCTGGTTGATCTTACTGGTTGAAATAAACACAGTTACTGTTTCTTGATGGTCTAGTAATAGAGTTTAGGCACTTGATGGTATAGCTATTGAAGTACCGTGTTCATGGGTGTTGTAATAAACTAATCACTAAGAGAACTTAGGCGGTGTATAGGTACACTTATATGAAACGGTATAAAAGTATCACAGTATATAATATGGCTAGCGGTTGACTGAGTAGTGTCAATCTACTGGCGCATTTGACTGGCGTGATAAAATGTCGGCCAGAATATTATCGGAGCCCTTGATATGGCGTATTTCAAAATCATAATCTTCCAGCAATAAACGCCATCTTTGTAACCTGTGGTTCTTGGCGACCCTTGGTTAAGGACTAATAATGGTGAACTGTCGGTGAGAACCAGGAAGTGGCTCCCTAAAAGGAACTTCGAGAGCCTCAGTATACAAAACAATAGGGCTAGACACTCCAATTCAATTGTTGCATATCGAGTTTCAGCCTTCTTCAGTTTTCTGCTCACGTAGAGAATAGGGTGTCTAATTCCGTCGACTTCCTGCATCAAGCAACCTCCTATAGCTATGGCGCTTGCATCTGTGGTTAAGATAAAAGGTAATTTATGTTGGGTAATCGTAACACTGGAGGATTTGAAAAAATATGTTTCAATCTACACATTGCATCATCTAAGCTGGTACTTTTACAAATTTTCGATGGATGATCTTTAGTTAACATATCAGAAAAAACTGAGGTGAGTTCTGCCCAATGTGGAATGAATTTGGAATAATAATTAATAAGACCTAGTAAACTCCTAATCTGCTTCTTTGTAGTAGGTACTTCTAGATTCAAAATCTTGGAAACAATTTTCTCATCAGTCAATAATTTACCTTGAGAAATTCTATGACCGAGGAAGTCTATTTCTGTGTAACCTATTTCAACCTTGGAAGGTTTGATAGTAAGTCCGAAAAGAGAAATTTGGTTGAAGACTAGTTTTAAGGTAAGTAGATGAGAAGACATGTCAGATGAATGGACGCATATGTCATCTATATAGGAAACTACATGTGTAATTCCGTGTAATAATAATCTTGTAAGCCTTACAAAGGTGGCCGGTGCGTTCTTCAGGCCGAAAGGAAGGTATAGCCACTCGTATAATCCAAGAGGTGTTGCAAACGCTGTAATATGTCTACAAGAAGGGTGTAGTGGGACCTGCCAATATCCTTTAGCTAATCTATCTTAGAAAATATGGACGATTGAGCCATGTTTAAGATAAGATCTTCACAACTGCTCATTGGCTCTGCGTCCGTAGTTGTTCTCCGTATTTAAAATTCTATAGTCAATGCACAAGCGAATGGTCTGGTCCTTTTTCTTAACCAGGACAATAGGTGATGAATATGTGACATTGATTTTTGAATAATGCCATTCCTCTCTAATTCTAAAATTTCTTTATCTAAATTAGATCTGTAATGGAGAGGAATCGAGTATGGTCTACACTTGACTGGTCTTAGATCCGTCAGTACAATTGAATGGGTTATTTTATCAGTGCGTCCAGGTTTGTTAGAAAAGATTTGTTTGTAGTCGTTCAGGATATTCCAAATGTCTTGTCGCTGTTGCTGCGTTAATGCGTCACTGATATGGATGTCGTCAATGCTCCCGTCGTTAGTCATGATTGGTACAGGGACTTCCGTGTTGTCTATGTCTGTCTGATTTATCACAGATGCTACTGTTTGTAAGTTGTTTTCAATGTCGTTGTCGTCGTCGTCAAGGTCAATAGTCAATAAGTCGTTAATTTTGTCGTCATTGTCGCTATCACAGAGTGTCGGTAATGTCCATAGTTCTTCGTCGTTTCGTTGTCGTAAGCGTAAGTCGTTAATGATGCTTCGTTTGTCGACGTGTCATTCTGTCGGGGAATTGTCGTTTCCTGCATGTTATCTGGTTGCGTCCCTTTATCCGTGTCATTGTCTTGTCTTAGAAAATACGGTTTTAGCATATTTATATGGAATATTTAAGTTTTCCATTTATTGAGATTTCGTAGTCTACTTCTGAATCCTTCTAATGACCTTAAAAGGTCCCTGCCATGACGTTGACAGTAGATCTCTTTTGTCAGTAAGAGTAGCAAAATGTCCTGACCTGGATATAGCACAACAGTCTTTGCACCTTTATTGGCGTATTGCCTGTATTTAAAACCTTTCTCCTGTAGTGATGTTCTGGCCATTATACAGGAACGTATGATTTTGTCTCTGGTGTCAGTGACCAAATCATATGTAGAAATGGGAAGGTGGATATCTACAGGTTGTGATATTATGTCTTTATAGATGGTGAGAGGTCCTCTTGGGTTCGCTCCATACATCAATTCGAAGGGAGAGAACCCTGTACTTGATTGTGGGACTTCTCTATATGCGAACAGCACCGTTGGGAGAAGTACGTCCCAATCGGCTGGATTTTCAGCTGTCACTTTGGCAAGCATGTGCTTCAAGTCTCCATTTAATTTTTCGCAGATGCCATTTGCGGCTGGTCTGTATGGACTTGTGAAGCACTGCTTGATGCCCAGTAACTTTGTTACTGATTGGGTGGCATTTGAGATGAACTGGGTTCCCCTATCAGAAATTATTTTCTCCGGAAAGCCAAAACGGGAGAAAATATTCAGTATATGTCCGTTACATCCTTAGAGGAGATAGATCTTAGTGGTAAACATTTCGGGCCATCTTGTACATAAATCAACAAGAGTAAAAATATATCTGTTGCCCTTGTTCGAAATGTGATTTAAAGGACCCACAAGATCAACTGCCACGATTTGAAAAGGCCTCGAGGCAGTTGTCCGTTGATTGCACTTCTGCTGTAGGGTTCTTTCCCTTTTTACCCAGTTTTTGACATACTTCACAAGATTTACAGAAAGTCTTTATATCATGGCAAAACTTCGGCCAATAAAATTGTGTCAGTACTCTGGCTCTGGTCTTTTCATAACCCATATGACCTCCAAAAGGTGAGTCATGGGCTAATTTTAGAACGTTGTTTCGATGTGCTAATGGTAACACTATTTGTTGTGTCGTGGTTTGTTTTGTAGTGTAATATCTAGTAAGGATGTTATTTTGTAGCCTAAATACCCACGATGCGTTTTTCGTTACCTTAGGTTTTATTCCTACTAATCTGAAATATGGTGTCAGTGTAGGATCATTTTTCTGTTCGTTTCCGAAATTGATGTTAGTGGTGTTCGGCGCTGCTGTTTCTAGTGATTCTTGTAGTTGGTCCGTGTTGGTTTTGTGGGTTGTCTGTCGTGTAATGGCGTTTGTGTCGTGTGTGTTTTGTAGCACATTTACAGGTTTGGTATTTTGTAGTATGGGAGTGACCTCAATTCGAGGTTTAATTCGGTCGTCTCGTTAAAAGATTCGACCGCCCCTGCGTTGTGCACTTCGGTGAATTCTTTTTGAATAACCTCAGTGTTTGTCTCCCTTGGTATTTTGGCAGTTTGAGACAAATTAACATGGTGTTTCTCTTTAATATCGGTATTTGTGTGGTGGATACCGTGTTTTTCTTCCCAGTCTTTAATTTCTTTGTCAGAGCATGGATGGATGTTAGGTAAATTCCCAAGTATGATATCTGGCGATTGGGTCTTCAAGGACAGCGCACAAAAGTTGTCCTGATATATATGGTGTTTGAATTTCGACCATCGCAAGGGGGTATCTTTCTATCGTACCTGAAAATGTGCGACAGTTAACATGTCTGTCTGTGTAGTCTGTGGTGTTGACCAATGTTTTCTTTACCCCACAGAGCGTTGCCCCGGTATCGCGGATTAATGAGCACTTTTTCCTGTTCACGAAGCCTGTCAAAAATGTTAGCTTCCCTGTGGCTGACAAAGCAGCGTTGGCTGTCTTATTTGCAATAGGTATCGTGTGGCCACATGGTAATGATGGATCTAGTTGGAATTTCGTGCAAGCGTTACATGTTTCATCTACAATGGTGTTAACTATATGTACAGCATTACCAAGCTCGCTTTCATTGTCATGCTGATTATAACCTTCAATCAGTGAATCCGTCTCATCATCAGAAGACGTTGCTACTAATGCAAGCGTTAGCTTGCTTCAGTAACTTACGACCTTCACAATATCGTGAATAATGTCCCCAGCTTCTGCAAAAGTAACATTTTACAGCCTTTTGGTACGCGTTACGTTTGCTTTCTGTTTATCCACCATCTTTTTAGGTGGTGGGGATAGTTCGGTGACTTGTCGCACATTTCGTAAGCGTTGTGTGTCAAACTGCAATACTGGCATTTTGCTACTTTATCACTGTTGGATCGCGGTTTAAATTTGCCTTGTGTTTGCTTGGAGTACTTAGTATTTATTACTGCAGCTGCTGTGTCATTGTGGCTAATGTTGAGTTGAAATATATCTCTGTTTGCTGTGTAGAATGCATTGCCTTTGGATTCAATTTCTTGGATGGTTTTGCAATCCATCTGTTTTAAAAATTTTGCAAACGGTGTGGGGATGGTGCTCACAATTTTATCTATGATGATTAGTTCTTTAAGTTTATCGTGGCTATTGTTGGTTTTCGCCGAGTTTATCCATTTAGTGCATATGTCTTGTACTGTACTAACATAATCTATGAATGTTTGGTTTGGTTGGGGAGCTAATTTTGCAATTGTTGTTGGTACCCTGCAGTGTCTAACGAAAAATGTTGGAGAATGCGTTGTTTTGAGGTATTCGTAGTCTTTTCGCATCTCTTGTGGTACTGTTTCTATTACTTTAAGCGGCTCGAGAGCCAGATTTCTCATGAGTATAAAAGCCCAATCTGCCTTAATTATTTTATGGTAGGCCATGAGACATTCGAAATTTTCTAAATAGGCGGAGATGGAATCTCCTGCACAGAAAGCCTTAACGAGACCTTTATATTTACTATATTTCTGTTCCTCTTCTTTATTTCTTAATTTGTTTATTGATATCTCTGTGTTGGACTCTATTTCCATCTGTTTCAATTTCAACTGTGTATCAGCGTTCAATTGGGCCTGTTTGGCCGCTGCGTCGAGCTCCATTTGCAATTTCTTTTCCGCTGCTTCTTGTTGCAATTTTCTTTCCTCTGCTTCTCTTTGCAATCTTCTTTCTTCGGTCTCTCTTTCTTGTTGCAATTTTCTTTCCTCTGCTTCTCTTTGGAATCTTCTTTCTTCGGTCTCTCTTTCTTGTTGCAATTTTCTTTCTTCGGTCTCTCTTTCTTGTTGCAATTTTCTTTCCTCTGCTTCTTGTTGCAATTTTCTTTCCTCTGCTTCTCTTTGCAATCTTCTTTCTTCGGTCTCTCTTTCTTGTTGCAATTTTCTTTCCTCTTTTTCCTCTCGCAGTTTCTTTTCCTCTCGTTCAATTGCTCTTTCCTCACGGGCAATGTTATCTGCATGTGTTTTCTGTGCCCATTCTGACAGTTTCTCTTCTTTATAGCCTAATTTTATTCCCTGCTCAATGCATTTATCTAAGCTTGACATTTTGGATTTTATTTATTAGTAATGTTATAGAGTTATTTCCCTTATCAAAAACTTTGGTGTCTGGAAAAATTTGGTTGCCTACCTTGTTTATTAATGTGTAACTCAAAATGCAAAGTTATAATGGTGGCAAGGTCATGAATATCCGAACAAATAAATATGAAATACAATAATATATTGATGATAATGAAAATGGGAAGCACAGCTTAGACTTTACAATGAGTATGATCTGAAACTTAGCTCTGAATAGTAGCGCTCGATGTTGTCGTTCTTTCGTCACTGCTGGGAAAAGTTACACTGCGTTGCACGCGGTCCTCTCTGTCACACAACTTAGTGGCTTGAAAAAATCACATGTGTTGCCCACGGTATTCTTTGCGGCACAATCTGCTCGTAGAGCAGAAACATTAGTCACGGTCAACGAAAAAAAAACAAAAATGTCATAGTTATGTTAAACAGTTATACATCGTTAACAGACCACTAATATTGTGGTATAAGGTATGGACTTTGTTTTGAGACTGTTGAGGGACTCTGCTTAATCTGATTACTTTTATTATATTGCTAGATAGCTACTAAATATGTTGAACAATTTATGGTTAACAATTTTCTTCTATTGTAACCAAACAATGTGATATGAATAAATAATTTTACATGACATTTCACAGTTATTTCATAACATATTATGTCAAAACCGGTACTAGCCCCCAAAAACCTGTTGACGTCTTACTTTGTCTAGGTAACTTAATGGGTTCACACAGGTGTTAATTAATACAAACAATAAATACGTTCGCTATGATATAGCCGATTTATTGTGGCAATCTACAGTTGGCGCAGTGGGTTAAACAGCCCGCGCTTTACATCATCATCATATCACAGATTATAGAACATCAAACATTTCATATAACAAACTAGCACACTATCTAGCCTATGTTCTATCTCGATACAAAGAGCTAACGAGTCCCTCTCAGGCAGACACTTGTTGCCTGGTCTCAGTCCATTCGTCCTCTGATGGTTTTCCGCGTGTCGCTATTCGACGGGCGGTAACCCTGTTCGAGTTCCTCGTGGACCCCGCTTCAGGCGGGCCACATTAGTGTCCACGGACCCATGAACTCGAGGGTTGACCTTCGATAAGGTTCTGGACTTTTCTTAGTCTGAGCAACTCGGTTGTCTCTCTTGGGCTAGAGTTGCAGCCCTCTAATTCTATCTTTAGGTGAGGTGATGACATTGAATGATAGTTGAGTTTGAGGTCTAATTTGTGACATTCTGTGGTGACTTTTAGAGTAATGAATGATGATTGAGTTAAAGGTCTAATTTGTAAAATTCTAGGGAGAAGTCAAGAGTACTGAATGATGATGTGAGTTCTGGGTCTGATTTGTAACATTCGAAGGAGACTTCCAGAATATTGAATTATGTTTGAGTTTAAGGTCAAATTTGTGACATTCTAGGGAGACTACTGGAGTACTGAATGATGATTGAGTTCTAGGTCTATTTCCTTTGAATTTGTGACATTCTAGGGAGACTTCAAGAGTACTGAATGATGATTGAGTTTTATTTATAATTTGTAACATTCTAGGGAGACTTCAAGAGTACTGAATGATGATTGAGTTCTAGGTCTATTTCCTTTGAATTTGTGACATTCTAGGGAGACTTCAAGAGTACTGAATGATGATTGAGTTTTATTTATAATTTGTAACATTCTAGGGAGACTTCAAGACGACTGAATGATGATTGAGTTCTACATCTAATTTGTAACATTCTAGGGAGACTTCAAGAGGACTGAATGATGATTGAGGTTTATTTCTAATTTGTGACATTCTAGGGAGACTTCAAGAGTACTGAATGATGATTGAGTTTTATTTATGATTTGTGAAATTCTAGGGAGACTTCAAGAGTACTGAATGATGATTGAGTTTTATTTATAATTTGTGACATTCTAGGGAGACTTCAAGAGTACTGAATGATGATTGAGTTCTAGGTCTATTTCCTTTGAATTTGTGACATTCTAGGGAGACTTCAAGAGTACTGAATGATGATTGAGTTTTATTTATAATTTGTAACATTCTAGGGAGACTTCTGGAGTACTGAATGATGATTGAGTTTTATTTATAATTTGTGACATTCTAGGGAGACTTCAAGAGTACTGAATGATGATTGAGTTTTATTTATAATTTGTGACATTCTAGGGAGACTTCAAGAGTACTGAATGATGATTGAGTTTTATTTATGATTTGTGAAATTCTAGGGAGACTTCAAGAGTACTGAATGATGATTGAGTTTTATTTATAATTTGTGACATTCTAGGGAGACTTCAAGAGTACTGAATGATGATTGAGTTTTATTTATAATTTGTGACATTCTAGGGAGACTTCAAGAGTACTGAATGATGATTGAGTTTTATTTATGATTTGTGAAATTCTAGGGAGACTTCAAGAGTACTGAATGATGATTGAGTTTTATTTATGATTTGTGACATTCTAGGGAGACTTCAAGAGTACTGAATGATGATTGAGTTTTATTTATAATTTGTGACATTCTAGGGAGACTTCAAGAGTACTGAATGATGATTGAGTTTTATTTATAATTTGTAACATTCTAGGGAGACTTCAAGAGTACTGAATGATGATTGAGTTTTATTTATAATTTGTAACATTCTAGGGAGACTTCAAGAGTACTGAATGATGATTGAGTTCTAGGTCTATTTCCTTTGAATTTGTGACATTCTAGGGAGACTTCAAGAGTACTGAATGATGATTGAGTTTTATTTATATTTTGTAACATTCTAGGGAGACTTCAAGAGGACTGAATGATGATTGAGTTTTATTTATAATTTGTAACATTCTAGGGAGACTTCAAGAGGACTGAATGATGATTGAGTTTTATTTATAATTTGTAACATTCTAGGGAGACTTCAAGAGGACTGAATGATGATTGAGTTCTACATCTAATTTGTAACATTCTAGAGAGACTTTAAGAGTACTGAATGATGATTGGGCTCAAGGTCTTAATACCGTTGAATTTGTGACATTCTAGGGAGACTTCCAGACACAGAAGGAAGCAGCTTGGGCAGTTAGTAACCTAACGATCAGCGGCAAGAAGGAGCAGGTGGCTTACGTAGTGGAGATGGGTGTCATCCCACCCTTCTGCAACCTTCTGGTGGCCAAGGATGCCCAAGTGGTGAACGTTGTTCTCGATGGAATCAACAACATCCTGAAGATGGCCGGTGATGAGGTGGACCAGGTTTGCCAGATCATTGAGGCGTGTGGAGGTCAGTTGTTAGTTTTTGTATTAATGCATGCCTCGTGAAGTAGCAATGTTACTCAGAATAATAATAGAGCGCACAATGGTTTTCTTCTTTTGATGTTTTAACTGGAGCAGGTATTGTGAATGACAACTTTCCATTCCTCTTTGTTCTTATGTTTTAACTGATCAAGTGCTGTGGACTGATTGATCATATTAAGCGACTTCCCATATCTGCCATGGGCTTATAAATCAGCAAAATGTTGTTGTGTTATAATACAACAAGTCTGCTACCATATTAACCACTGTTAAGTCATAACTGTGACATGTTCCTACTTCCCATTTTCCGCCAACCATTTTTGTTTGGTCCAAACCTAGTTTTTTGTTTGGCACTGAATCAGTTCAGTTGATGTCGCTTGTATGATTATGTGTTGCCCAACATTGTAAATCTTCTACATTCATCCTTCTATCTTCCTCTGCATATCTTGTCTAGTATTTTGCAACATGAGGCTAATTTTTCTATTTTACCTATGTTATGAGTTGTGCGCTAAGAACTGACACCACTCCACTCAGGACACTCCCACACACACTCCGTGCCCTCGTTCAACAGCCAGAGAAGAGTCATACTACTAATCATTCCAACCGCCATCTAATTGAAAGTTCTCCTAGTCTTCCCTCTCAATTTTGAGATTCATCTGAAACCCCTGCTGATCCCTTGCCAATTCATCCTCTCCACATATGGTTTATCAGTCTGTTACACCGCTTTACCCTCATGACCAGGACAGAAAATCCATACAGTTCTCACATTCTGTACCTCTGAAGCAAGACAAGCCATTCCACACGAAACATTCCTTTCTCCACTTTACCAAGCACACTCCATGAATACAATGTGTGTTGCGGCGGTCTCCTCCAGCCATCGGAGTGCTGCTCTTTTCTGCTTCCACCTCCATTCTCATGCTGGAGGTAGTGGTCTCATATGCCAGTCTCTCCTTTTTCAAGCATCGTCCATTCATCATCATCATCTCCCACTTTTGCCGTCAAGCGTCGTGGGAAGGAATAACTGGTGTTCCAGCACCTGATGTGTGGTACTGGATAGTGTCATTCCGTGTGATTGTACAATGTCTTTGATGTCATCAATCCATTGTCTTCTCGGGTGTCCTCTTGCTCTCGTCTCAGATGATCTTTGATGTAGGGCCAGTGCTGGTAGTTGATGATGTTGCATTCTAACAAGATGGCCAAATCATTTGATCTTTTGTTTTTCGATAAATGTGGCACAAGGTGTTGATCCCACTGTCTGTCTGATAACAACATTTCTTGTTCGGTCTCTGATTGTTAAGTTGACAGCTCTCCTCAGGCATCTCAACTCACAGTGCACTTGCTTTTTGACATCTGATTTCGATTTCTCTATCCAATCTGCCATCTTCTGTGATCCATAAACCATATTACCTCTTCTGTTGGGGAGCCTGGTGGTGCAGGGCTAACATGCTTCCTGTCCATTCAGTGCTCATGGGTTTGGGTTTGCATCTACTGTTTCCCAGAAATTAAGACCTGCCCCTAAAATAAGCCCTAGTTAAGATTGTCAGCTAGATGCAGTTATTAAACTTGCATTCAAGTACTTTGTTGATGGCAATCGACTTATGTAAATACCAACTCTCCAACATGATTGCTATGGATGAAACTGCAGTGGTTATGGGCCTAGGATCTCATACTACAATTGGTTAGATGAAATTCAGGACTTTTAGAGTTATGACGACATTCCAGAAGAAGACATGACATGATTGTATTTGAATAGATGTAGAATTTTGTACATGAATGAAGTTAATAAAAGCCTGTTGATTTTTGTATCTGATTAAAAAAAAAAAATAAAACATCCCCAGAAAATAAGCCCTTGTTTATTTTTTAAAGCTAAATTTAATATAAGATCCAGTCTTATTTTTGGGGAAACACGGTAGGTCAAAAATGTTTTATTGACCTGGGCTCCCAGGTTGATCCAGGTTACTAGGCAATGTCTTAGGAAGCAAAAGGTGGCTTGTGTTTCATTGATCACATCAACCCCTTGATTGCAATGTCTTGGGAAGCAACGGTGGCTTGTGTTTCATTGATCACATCAATCCCTTGATTGCAATGTCTTGGGAAGCAAAAGTGGCTTGTGTTTCATTGATCACATCAATCCTTTGATTGCAATGTCTTGGGAAGCAAAAGTGGCTTGTGTTTCATTGATCACATCAACCCCTTGATTGCAATGTCTTAGGAAGCAACAGTGGCCAGTGTTTCATTGATCACATCAACCCCTTGATTGCAATGTCTTAGGAAGCAAAAGGTGGCTTGTGTTTCATTGATCACGTCAACCTCTTGATTGCAATGTCTTGGGAAGCAAAAGTGGCTTGTGTTTCATTGATCACGTCAACCCCTTGATGGCAATGTCTTAGAAAGCAAAGGTGGTCAACCTCTTGATTGCAATGTCTTGGGAAGCAAAAGTGGCTTGTGTTTCATTGATCACGTCAACCCCTTGATGGCAATGTCTTAGGAAGCAACGGTGGCCAGTGTTTCATTGATCACATCAACCCCTTGATTGCAATGTCTTAGGAAGCAACAGTGGCCAGTGTTTCATTGATCACATCACCCCTTGATTGCCCATCTATACAATTACGGATTAGCACTGTATGTCTTGTGGCATGTTAGAAGCTCCCGTTTATGTTACTGACCTCTTCTGTTGTGCCCCATAAATGTAATCCTTTCTTGACGGTTTTGATAAGCGATGGTATGCTGTCTGTAGCCGTCACAACAGAAGGATGGACAGATTACATAGGTATAAACAGATGGGTAAAACAGATGAATGGGCATAAACATGGATAAGTATAAACAGATGGATAGGAATAAACCGATGAGTGGCTATAATCAGATGAATGGGTGTAATGTATGTTTAAGTATAAATGGAAAGATGGCTATAAACTCATGGATAGGTATAAATAGAAAGGAGGTCTATAGACTCATGGGTAGGTATAAGTAGATGGGTGGATGTAAACAGGTGAATTGGTTTAAATGGATGATGGCAGATGGAAAAGTGTAAATGGGTGGGTAGATGGAAAAGTATAAATGGATGGGCAGATGGAAAAGTATAAATGGATGGGCAGATGGAAAAGTATAAATGGATGGGCAGATGGAAAAGTATAAATGGATGGACAGATGGAAAAGTATAAATGGGTGGGCAGATGAAAAAGTATAAATGGGTGGGCAGATGAAAAAGTATAAATGGATGGACAGATGGAAAAGTATAAATGGGTGGGCAGATGAAAAAGTATAAATGGATGGACAGATGGATATGCATAAGCAGATGGGCACGTAGATAAGTATAAATGGATGGGCTGATGGGTAAGAATAAATAGATGGGCAGATGGATCAGTATAAGCAGTTGGCTGGGCAGATGGATAGGTATAAACATGGATGGACACAATAAACAAGCTCACAGTTTGGTAGTTATTTAGCTGGCTATTTATTTGTTATGGTACATCTTGTGAAAAACGAGCAGAGAATGAACAACCTCTGTTTGATGTATCTTCAGGGTTGGACAAGATTGAAAATCTCCAGAATCATGAAAATGAAGAAATTTACAAACTGTCCTACGAGATTATTGACAATTACTTCAATGATGAGGTGAGCTTTGATTGACAAGGTTTGCTGGTTTTAATGTTGTATTAACTGTTGGTTTTATTGTTGTATTAACTGTTGGTTTTATGTTGTATAAACCATTGGTTTTATTGTTGTATTAAGTCTGTTGGCTTTAATATTGTATTAACTGTTGGTTTTATTGTTGCATTAACTGTTGGATTTATTGTTATATTAAGTGTTTGGTTTATTGTTGTATTAAGTCTGTTGGTTTTATTGTTGTTTTAACTGTTGGTTTTGATCTTATAGTGATTGTTGGTTTTATTGTTGTAGTAACTGTTGGTTTTATTGTTGTACTAACTATTGATGTTATTGTTATATTAACTGTTGGCTTTATTGTTGTATTAACTGTTGGTTTTATTGTTGTAGTAACTGTTGGTTTTATTGTTGTACTAACTATTGATGTTATTGTTGTATTAACCGTTGGCTTTATTGTTCTATTAACTGTTGGTTTTATTGTTGTATTAGCGGTTGGTTTTATTGTTGTATTAACTGTTGGTTTTAATCTTGCATTATTGTATTAACTTTTGGTTTCAGTCTTGTATTAACTGTAGGTTTTAATGTTTAGTAACTGTTGTTTTAATCTCTTATTAACTATGGACCTTGTCATGTGGCGTTGGTCGTCATGTCTGTATACAGCCTCTATCTCGTGTACTGCTAGCCTTCTTATAGCCTATGCAGTGTGTTGTTGGTGATCATGTTAGAGAAAGTATGATCCTTTTGGAATCAGGGGAATAGAATTATGGAAATGTCTGTACTCTTATAAAGTATTATTACCAACAATACATTGAGAAACATTTGCTGAGGTTATGGTGCCCAGCACAAGCTCAAAAGGTACCAGTTCGATCCGAGCACAGGGCAGGGAATGTTTCCAAGAACCACGGGTATCTAATGATATCACATATACCCCCGATCTCTTGAGTAGTGAGATTGTAAACCATGCTTTCTCAGGTGAGGGTGAAAATCAGGAGGTCCCATGTGCATATAAACAAATGCCTTGGCATATGGAAATCGCAAAAAGTAGGCTGTAAGGCCGCAGCCCTGGTAAAATTGTTGAAAAGAATACCTACTCATAGGTAGAGCCTGTTACTTTGGATTTAATTGTCTAGAGGTGTTATGCAATCCCCTCAAAAGAGGTGTAAGATGAAGAATTATCAGCAACAGAAGGAGCCAGGGTCTATTTTTGCCACATGTTAATCCATGACATTTGTTAATTAATTAATTCATTCATTCAGTAGCATGTCCTTTGCAGAACCTCGCTCCCATAACAATCTTCCTGAAAACTTCTCGGTCATAAGCAAGATGTCCACGTCCAATACACCCATCTGGAGATCATCTGCCACATCCTGCACCCATCTTCTCTTTGGCCTTCCTCTCCCTCTCATCCTGGGCATACCCCCCCCCCCCCCCCCCCCCCCCCCCCCCCATTATTTTTCTCTCCAAACTTTCATGACGTTTCAAGTGACTGAAATATTTCAATTTTCTTTGTTTTATCATCTTTAGTAGCCAACCGCCTTCAATGTTAAGCTCTTGTCATGTGGATGCATTTGTTCTTTTCTATATCCAAGATAGTCTTAGAACCCGTCTATAACATTTATATTCAAAGGAATTTATGCACTGTTCAGCTTGTTTAGTAAGTGTCCAGGTCTCACAGGCATATGTTGCAATGGAAAAGATGAATGCTCTTAAAAATCTAATTTTGTAGGTCTGTCCCATTCCACAATTTATTCAGGTTTAGTTTTTGAAGAGCAATAGATATTTGTCTTTCAATTTCTTTCATTATGTCACCATTGTTGGTAATTAATGACCCAAGATATTCTAAATTTTCCACTACCTCCAATTTTTCCTCAACATATATTTCTTTCTCCATATTAGTTTTATCTTTATGCATTATCTTTGGTTTTGCTATGTTAAGATATAAGTTGTGATTTTCACTCTCTTTTTCAATTGAGGTTATTAGTTTTTCTATACCATTCTGTGAGTGGATAGTAATACTGTATCATCAGCATATTGAATCTCTGGTATTTCATGGTTCTGTTTATCCCCAGGCTGACGAGGAATCACTGTTGCCCCAAGCATCGCAAGAAGGTTACCAGTTTGAGCCGGATGCCCAGATACCACAGGAAGGGTTCAAATTTTGATCAGACACCATCGACTGCAACATGTTGACATTCTATGAGGTAGTGACGGCATCAGAACTGGACGTTACTGAAACAGGAGCGGCTTCTTGAGTCTCCAACACATATCCTCTCCTTTGACTCAGTGTGAATAGTATCACTGCAGGGAGAGAAGACAAACCTCATCACTTTCCCCGCCAGCGTTCATTGCTGACTGCTGCCTTCTCAGCATGTTTGGACCATCTGCTGATAGTTCCGCTTTAGGAGCTTCATGAGCAGGTTATTCTGCTGTGGTCTTCTCATGGCTTGTCTGATACTCCAGGCAACATTCTTCTTAAATCTGCCGTCTTATACACCACCCGCAGAATGAGGTCAACAGCAACAAGCTGTGACAAGAAAAGGCAAGAATGACTTGGGAGGACGACTTGGTCCACACCGTAGTGCCCTAAAGTCATTATTTTATTCTAAACCCATGTTTTCCATTTGTAAATTTGAATCATGAAGACACAAATAACATTGGACAATTCTTTTACCTGACATGTTTCGCCAGGCGCATACTACAGAATAAAAGTAACTAATAAATGCCCTGGCGTTTGCTATGCACGTGGATAAATCACAACTATGTAAACACAAAGACATAATAGTCTCCTTAACACTACCACAGGCATTGAAACAAATAACAGTGTGGTTTTTTGTGTCTATTTCAGTTGAAAAGTTCCATTACACTACTTTATTATGTGTTGGACCATTTTTCTGTAGTATTCACATGTTGAAACAGCATTATATGCCAGGCAATTAATTGTGCGATGTTTTGTTTGTGATTTCATGATTCAGATTGTTGTATCATTTGAAATTGTGACAGCTATGTACCTGCAGATTGTGTTGGAATCTCTGTCTGGACTGACTGGACAGTTGCCGCTGTGACAGACATACTGACGCAGACTTCTCATAACACGGGACAGATTTCACGACAGCCCACGGCTGTTTGGTTCTGTACATTCTGTTGCTATGTTACTGAGTGGATCATGCTGTATTGATTAATTTAATTATTGCCCGGAGACTGATAACATCTGAACCAGCCGATAATTGCTTCATGTTAACTGCCGTCTCGTTGTTGTGTGTGTGTTCTGAATCGGGGTCGATCAAGCCTGTTTGAGGAAACCCCTTGGCAGTGGATATCTTGAAAAAGGGAACATATATGTGTGATATACTTAGCACCTCACTTCTCAGACTAGATATTACTTGACAGAAAAAAGTGATGGGCTGTGGAGCTGATGACTCATCTCATAATGCTAGTATCTAGTACAGAGTGCCCTAAAGGTTTTGATGTGGCAGATAATATTTTGGGTGTGTAAATATTACACACTTGAAGGGAGGTCACAATAATTAGGTTGAACAATTCATAGGGGAAGGACAAAGATATATTGAGAATAAATCAAGCAAATGATAACCCAATCTCCCTAGGTGAAACCGCACTTTAAGTCATTGAGTCACACACCTATTAGGTATCAATGTAGACAATAATTGAAGAACGGAGGTTCTAAAATAAAGACTATAAAAGGCACTAGGAGCTTTCATTAGGAGGTGGGTGGAAGCTGACACTAGTACCAAACTTGGAATATTTAACTATAATCTACTAGTACCAAACTTGGAATATTTAACTATAATCTACTAGTACCAAACTTGGAAGAATTAACTATATTCCTCATTGAGTACTATGGTATGGATTAGAAACATTGAGAGCTACTAAGCAGTTACAAATATAGTAGACATTCATTAAGTCGTGCTGGTACAGAAGAGCACTTAAATGGTGACCCAGTATGTAGTTTAGTCTTCAGTTGGCGAGCTCCCATGTGTATCAATGAAGACTGTTAGACCGGCCCTATTGGACAGTCTACCCACAGAAGGAACAGCCGATAAAATTGGCTCGTGAAATCCTATGAAAGTATAAAAACCAGTCCCTTAAGAAAATCAGCTAGTCCTTACAGTGGAGCAGGACTTGGCGGTTAGACTGTATGCTGGGTTAGAGTACCAATACAGCTGGTCTGTTTATCCAGGCTACTTTTCCTGCTAATTTAACTATTTTTCTCAGTGCTGTGTCATGCAACTGGACAACACATAAATATACAGCTTTCATTCACTAAATACTAAGATCTACTGGTTGATACAATAAAGTCAAGGATTGATTGATTGCTGGTGCAGATGAGAATCACTAAAATGGTATGACACAATCACTCATGCAGAGCTTATGGAGAGAAGTGGATAGATTCCTGCGAATCGGAGGTGAGGAAGAGGTGGTGGTGCTGGATTGGAGACATAGAAAAATATAGTAATTTGAGGGGGCTTCAAATGAAAACCTTAAAAGTGTGATAGAAATTACAGTAACCATGCAAGTGTCTTGTAACCTGTCAATATTGTTGCTATGGCTAAGAGTTATGCATGTGATATGGTGCAGACAAACACGGTGATGTCATGACAGTTTAAAGATGGCCGTCCCACTTTTGACATGCATCAAAGAGGATCCTGTTATCAGTTTTTTGATCAGCATCTTTTCCTCACTTCTTGGTTCACTGCCATTTGATTAGTTCTCTCCATGAGCTCCACATTGGTGATTCTGGCATACCTGTTATACTACTATTCTGCACCGGCATGAATTAGCAAATATTTGTAGTTTATTGATATTTCTTTGAGTTGTTCTCCATATTTCTGACCTATACTATAATATTGATTTAACATTGAAGTTTAACATTCTCAATTTGGTGCTAAGTTTAATGGCTGTGTAATGCTATTCTATATTGAACAACAGCACTGCACTTTGGGCATCCTTTCCTTCGATGCAACAGCCAGCTCAAAGCATTTCTGCTTACTGTCCCCACAATAGATTGGCTATAATATCTCCTCTCGAAGGCAGAACTGACGTGCCTGACCAGACTTCCAGCCCAGTTCACGATGAACCAACCGTGTATGTGTGGCAATGATATCAGAAGGCATTTTGCGAAGCCTTCCACGAGTTTGAGAAGAATTTCTGCACGTGTTCTTTAACATATTACAGTTACATTAATTTGATTTATACATAGGTATAGTATTTTCATGTGCGTATACACAGATTTGTATTTATTTCATTTGGTCTCAGTATTCTCAGAGTGGTGATGATAAAGTTGTCCTGTTATCTGCTGTAATATTATTGTATTATTTAATAGTTATCGAGGAGTTATCAGCAGTAAAGAGATTGGTATTGAGGTTATCAATGAGATATTGGCTTTGTAGTAATCATGAGATATCGGCTGTAGAGTTACTGGTAATAGTTATTGTTTTGGTATCAGCACTAGAGTTATGAACATCAACAGGAAGGTTATTGGTAATAGTTATAGATAAGGTATCAACATTGAAATTATCTTGAGATATCAGCAGTAAGGTTATCAATAAGATAATGATTAAAGTTATCATGAGATGTTAACAATAAGGTTGTAAGTATTGAAGTTATTGACAAGATATTGCCAGTAAAGTTATTGGTATTGAGACTATCAATGGGATATCAGCTGTAATGCTGTTGGTACAGAAGTTATCTAATAAATAACTATCAGCAGTAAAGTTATTGGCATGAAGTTATTCACGTAGTGACACTGGAAATATTCAGAATTGATTTAGTGATATATTATCTCAGTGATGTTGTTAATAATGAAGATGTTGGCAATAAATGTATGGATGTCATTGGCTGCAGTTGTTGATGTGTTATTTAAAAAAAATGGTGTTCTGTATGCAGATGAAGTTTTCTGTCACAACAAAACAAACGTCTGTGGCAAATGGCTAGTGAACGCAAATTGAAATCTGAAAGTCAGATGCGACAATATGGAAGCAGACTACCTTGTGTTGATTTTTAACAATGGAATGAGCGTTGGGCATTCAGAAGGCAAAGGCAAATTACTGAACATAAGCTTTCCTTGTAGATCATGAATAGCCGGACAAAACACGGTGGTTGGTTTGGCGTCAGGAGGACATACAAGTAACTTTTGTTGAAACAAATTTTTAAAATCCAAATGTAGAAAGTGATGGTGAAATTTATGTAATTTTCAATTGGCACAAAATACACATCACCATACAGTTAGTGGCTTATTCTGCTTCATTCATGCTATGTTTGTTGTATCTTGAGCACTTCCTGTGATATGTTCAAAGGTTGAAGGTTACAGGATCAACTTTATTGCATCTGGGTTTTTACCCTGCCTGGCTCGGTCTCCCACTGCAGAATGACAAGCCAGCAGCCGAAAGCATTGCACCAAACAGTAGCTTCATTGATGAGTTGCTGAGAGCATTGCACCAAAGAGTAGCTCCATTGATGAGTTGCCGGGAGCATTGCACAAAATACTAGCGCCATTGATGAGCTGCCGACAGCATCGCACAAAATACTAGTTCCATTGATGATCTGCTGAGAGCATCGCACAAAATACTAGCTCCATTGATGAGTTGCCGAGAGCATTGTCACAAAATACCTTATGCTCCATTATGAAAAAACTGCCCGGGGAAGCATTGCACAAAATACCCTAAACTTCCAAAAATTGATTTAAGTTGCCGAGAGCATTGCACAAAATACTAGCTCCATTGATGAGCTGCCAAGCATCCCCAAAATAC
>JACEFZ010018415.1:0-28575 GCA_014155875.1 Cepaea nemoralis
TTGCAGTTCCAACTTAACTTCAAAGGGGTATTTCATCATGCTTCATTCCTGTGCCAGTTAATAGCACACTTGTTTTTCACTGACCTATGTGAATAGTGGAACAGATAGGAGATTCAACAAACAATAGTGGAACAGATAGGAGATTCAACAAACAATAGTGGAACAGATAGGAGATTCAACAAACAATAGTGGAACAGATAGGAGATTCAACAAACCAACAGCCCGCACAGGTATACTATGCGTAATGCCGCTGCCAGAATGCCAACATCGCCCCAAAAAATACAGTTCATCGTTGATGGAAGCGGCAATCACTAGAACATCAGCAGCCATACATTACTGCATAAGGCAAACCTAGTTAGTTCAGCAATCAGCGGCCGTCATTTTTCCTTAACAAACAAGTAATTAACAGCATGCCAGAATTAAATTGTGGAGTTTAGGGAGATGACATACTCCAGCGAATCAGAAGGTGAGGAAAAGACGCTGGCACTGTATAGGATACACATTGAACAAAACAAAAGCAAACAAGAAACTCTCATAAAAGTATAACTAGATAGACAGAGCTACAGAAATATAGGTGGGCCAGAAAGCACACGGGGAAGACAATTAGAGACTGAGACGAATCAGACGGTGAGGACAGAAAGCACACGGGGAAGACAATTAGAGACTGAGACGAATCAGACGGTGAGGACATATAGGGAGCTGTAGGAGATAGCAAAATGTAGGACTGCTTAGTGTGACTGGCTGCTCCGTGGCGAAGGCATGCGGACGTAGTTCGTAATCCTGCATACCGCGTTAGAAAGATAACTGTGGGCGATTTGACAGCAGACTGCATTGTGTTGGTTTTGTATGAAATGGTATGGTTGCCGATCGTTCAGAAAGCTATGGCAAACAACTGATCGTAAATTTGCCCAGAAATAACGAACAGACAAAACATTCTGAGGTTCACTGCTACGTCCTGTAAAGGATATGCAGCTAACTTTTAGTATGACTAGGTTGGTGGCTAAACCCAAGGGGATAGCTGACTGAATAAGAAAAAAAAAACTCGACCCATTCGCTAAATTAAGACATATTGGGTACATTGTGCTAGAACAATGACATACTATCTATAACGAATGAAGGTAATGCCAGGAATGGAGTTATACCTTTCTATAGCACAGGGCCTGGCAAAATCAGTAGAAACCACGTGTTGCCCTTGCAGCATGATCCCTCTCTCGGTATACCTGGGATACGCCAGAGGAAAGGTAACAACAATACGTCTGGAACAAGACAAGATGTAGAAGCTGCCGGATCAGCAAAGCAATGATCTAACTGTCGAAGCTTGGATCCTAGACCAGTGGCAGACACAGGTTTAGGGTCTAATCTCTCTGCCATAACATTTAGTCTTTGGATTGTACGGGTGTCGGTCGTATTTCCTTGCACTAGGATAATGTTATCTCGAACGATTACCACAGTCATGGATAAGCTCTGTTTTTTGGGGGGGTCCATTATGCCACTAGATATTAATCTCTTTGCCTTTCCTTGTTCTTTTCCCCTTAGTCTTTCCAGTTGTCACCAAGTTCTGCAATTTATTCCTTCACAAATTGCCCAAAATTGTCGACTGTCTACGTCTAATTTCTCTAATCAGCTTGCGGTTTTCATTTGTCTCTTGTAGGACTTACTCATTGGTGTTATATCTGTTCAGGACATTCTCTGCAGCTTCCTCAGAAACCACATTTTTACTACCATTAGATGTTCCTCACATAACGCATATATGTACATATGTATGTGTGTGTGTGTGTGTGTGCGCGCGCCCGTATGCGTATTGTGTGTATGTGTTGTGTGCGTGTTGATAATATCGTATTTATCTTATTCTAGTGGCCAACCCCACAGATAACACTACCATCCTAATGGCAAAGATAGACAATGCGACATCTATACCAGCACGAGAAGTCATTCTGTCAAAACTAGCAAAGGCAAGAATACTTCTTGTTTGCGTACTTTCTAATTGTTGTTAAAACGTCGCTTAAAAGTCGACAGGATCGACTTCATTGCACCGGGTTTTATCCCATATGGCTCGGTTTCTTTCCGCAGCGGAAAACGTCTCACAAAGCATGAACTCCGTAGCTCTAACGACGACCCACAGGAGTCTCCGAAAATTTTCACTCGTGAACCGAAGGACGCGGCCCGGAATCGAACCCACAACCTTCGTTGCCCGAGTCAAACGCCTTGACAACTTCGCCACGGAGTGTCCCTAGGAGTGAATTAATCGAATTGTTGTATGTATCCATATGCTGGTACATTGATGGATTCCTTTCATGCTGTAATTAGCGAAGTGGATAAAAAAAATCTTCGCTGATAATGTCATAAGCATAATCGGATGTTGATTTGACGACTGGTCTCATCTCCTGCTAGAGGATGAAAAGATTAGTCATCTATTCCTCCTTGCTCTCAGGCCTATCTAATATGATCGCCCTATCACATAACAGAACCATAGCAGGAACCTTCCAAGAGGCATTTATTTTCTCTGCCTCGTCATGCAGTGTATTGTATATGGTGCTTCTTCATTCAGTGGCCTGCGTGTGCAGTACATCTCCGCATAACAGTATCGCTATTTTAATTCTGATGTCCTGTCTCTGTTGATGTAGTGTGTAAAATACTGATCACATCTTAAATTTTACAGTAGTCCTTAATTTTTCCCAAACATTACTATATTAACAACAAAAAAAAGAAAAAAAAGATTTAAAACTTTAAAAAACAAAAACAACCAACTTAGTGTTTCTTGCTAGCATCTTGTCTCTTGAGATCTTTTGCTACAATCGTTTACACCTCAAAGAGGAAAGCACGAATGATTCTTTGTCTGACAGCCCTGTAAAACAGAGATCCTCCATAAGCACGAATAACTGTCTTCTCAACGTATAGTAACACCGTAAGGCGTAAAGGGGCAGGGATAAAGACAGGAGAGGATTATGAGTTTATTTATTCTGAGGAAGAAGAACGACAAAGAAGTGTAGCCAATATATTGGATCGGCAAACATCAAATTCTGTTAGTAAAATTAAACGGAAGACCTTTTAAAATAAATGTCATTCAAGTATATGCTCCAACTAGCAATTGCAGTGAAGAAAGTATAGAGGAATTTTATAATGACATGGAGTTTGCTTTGAAGAATTGTAAAAAACAAAAATCAGAAATAAATATTGTAATGGGTGATTTCAACGGAAAAGAAGGAAATCAAGGCGATGGATGCAGTGTAGGCAACCATGGTTTGGGCGATCGAAACGAAAAAGGATACAGACTTTTATAATGTGCAAAAGAACAAGAAATGGTTGTAGGAAAAACCTGGTTTAAACAACATCCTAGAAGATTATGGACATGGAGGAGTCCAGACAGCAGGATTAAAAACCAGACAGATTACATCCTGATTAACAGAAGGTTTCGAAATGCGTTAACAGTCGCAAACGCAGTCCCCAGTGCAGACTGTTACAGTGATCACAGATTAATTACAGGCACATTGAGAGTAAAGTAAAAGAAAGTCAAGTATACAACTAGGAAACCCTAAAATGATTTATGCAAATTGAAAACTGACAAAGAAATACAAGATCATTTTAATATAGTAGTAAAGAACAAACTTGATATATTGTCTGATCTATAAATCCTATTTCAAGATGTGGATTATCAATGGGAAATGTTGAAGGATTCAATCAGTTGTGCTGCAGAAAAAATAAACTTTTCCAACATTACAGAAAGTGGGCCTTAAGACATGGGTGACTGAAAATATTTTTACAACAATTGGAAACAAGAAGACAGAACAAAAATAATCCTGCCAAATATGAAGAAATTCACAGAAAAGTCAAAATATTATGTAAGGAGGCAGACGAAGCATGGCTCGAGAAAAACTGCATAGAAATTTAAAAACAACACAAAAGTAAAAATGCCAAGCTAATGCACTACATAATTTAGGAGCTTATTAATCAAAGAACATAAACATCAGGCTGCCTAAAGACTAAAGATTAAAAAATCATAATAGAGAAAGATCAGACTTTATATGTATGGTCAGATTATGTGAAAAACCTTTATGAATGATGATATCAGAGAAGTACATGTATAATATTCAAAATGTAAATGAAGGACCATCAGTTTTGAAGATGGAAGTTCAGAATGCTCTTAACCATATGAAATCTGGCAAGACCCCCGATTCAGACAGCATCACAACACTGAGTAGATAGATTTAGCAGTAGGGCTAGGGACGACTAGTGATAGGAAATTCTGTGTATTCATGTGTGATTCATTAGAGACAGTTTTGTGCATTTATGTAATGTAAAGAGCCAGTGGCAATAAAAATGTGTAATCAATTCCTCTCGTACGACTGACAAATCTTTTTGTGTGGTGCGAGAGAAGTTTATCCCATAATGCCTGTAGCATCGCTTGATGACATATATTATACTGGAAATATACCTCATGAATTATGTAATTTTGTGTTTATTGCAATCCCAAAGAAATCAGGAGCCTTGGAATGTGATCAACATCTAACAATTAGTATAATGAGTCCCATCACGAAGATTTTGTTAAGAATTATCATGCAAAGAGTTAGGAAGAAAATACAACCTCAAATATGAGAAGAACAATGTGATGTGTAAGAAGGGCAAGGGTACAGTAAATGCTGTGTATATACTGAGAACAGTAATTGAACAGTTCTATAGAAGTAAACAAAGTTCTACACCTTTGCTTTATTGACTATACAAAGGCTTTCGATAAAGTGAAACATGTTGACATGATAAGGATGCTTGAAGATCTACAAATTGATGGAAAAGACCTTAGACTTGTAAAATACAAATATTGGAAACAACAACGAGAGGTGTGAGACAGGGATGTGTAATGTCTCCAAATGTTTCTTCCCTGTACAGTGAAAATATTTTCAGAAATATAGAAGATATAGAAAAAGTCAACATTGGGGGACAATGCATCAATAACATTAGATATGCAGATGATACAGTCTTGATTGCTGAGAATGAACAGGGCCTATAACATTTAGAAGATACGGCTGTTGCACACATCGAACAACTAGGGTTAGAACTGAATTGTAAAAAGACATAGATTTTGGTCGTCACTGGGAAGAAGGAAATACCACAATGTAATATAGACGTAAATGGGTATATTCTTAAACAAGTGAATCGGTACAGTTATCTCGGAACATTCATAACATCTGACGGGTGATGCCTTGAAGAGATTAGAACAAGAATTGCCATTGCGAAGGTAGCCTTTTGCAAGATGAAACACATACTGACCAATAAAAGGATATAAATTGAAACGAGAAAAGGAGTGGTGAAGTTCTACATAGAACCTTTACTTTTTTATGGGTTTGAAGCGTGGACAATAAGCAGACAAGGTGAAAAACATCTGATGGCTGTGGAAATGTGATTTCTGAGAAAAATTCAAAGAACACCATCTACAGACAAAAATTATAATGAACAAATCCTTCAAGAAACAAATGAATACCGTAAACGGATTAGAATAGAATCAACGTATAATAACACTGTAACGGAGTAGACGTAGACATAAAACCAAAAAAAGATCGGATAAAACTGGTTATGAAGTGTTCATGGGGAAAACGCGGACTTAATGGTCACTGTAGCCCAAAATTATAATAATGGCACAACAATATTTTAGATAACCAACGCTGAGTCGAACATTAATGGTATTCAACAAGTCCAGGCATTTCTTAAGATGTATATACTGCGTATTTTCTTTTTCGGAACAGTTGAATGGGAGTCTGATGCTTGTCGGAGGCATCCACTTCATCATCGGATTCACTGGCTTGGTGGGGATAATTATTAGGTGAGTGAGAACTAGCATGTGTTTGTCTTTCTACATCAACGTATGTATTATTCCGCACTCTACAGTCTCAGTATGAAGTACTATAGAGCATGAATTACTGTAACCATGAAGAGCCACAGACCAGTAAGTTCTAGTATAAAGCATAAAATACTATAGCGCATGAAGTACAAAAGCGCATAAAGTGCTATTGATCATGAAGTACCATAGGGCACAAAGTGCTACTATAGTTGCATGAAGTAGTATTGCTTTTGAAATACTACAGAACACTAAGTACTATAGAGCATTATGTATTATAGAGCATGCAATACTTTAGCACATGAAGTACTATAGAGCACTAAGTACTATAGCTATGGTGTATTATAGAGCATGCAACATTTTAGCACATGAAGTACTATAGATCACTAAGTACTATAGCAGTGGTTCTCAACATTTTTTAGCCCATGCCCCCTTCACCATATGTTGAGAATATCATTCCTCCCCTTTCGTATTTCCTCCCTATAAATTCCTCCCTCCCCTCACTCTTCCCCTACATAGTATACGTAAAAATGGAAGCTAACTTTAATAACACATACTAGAATAAGTTTAGACGTCTACATAAAACGTGATTTGCGGGTCTACTTGCGTTATAAGACGAATATCATAAGGGCGAGGAGTACAGAACCGTAAAGTATGGAGGGAAAAACAATATCAAGTAATCGGTTCTTGTATTAACACGATCTTTAAATAATCTTCATTTCCCCCCCCCCCCCTGGAAACCCTAAAATTCCCCCCCCCCCCCTAGGGGGGAATTCCCCACCGGTTGAGAACCACTGTACTGTAGAGTATGTGGTACCATAGATCTCTAGTTCTTGAAGTACTTTACAATGGACTTTTGATAGATAAAATTATTCAGCTAATCAGCCATAAATCTGTCACTTTGTCACACATGGAAAAGTGACATGCTAATTCTGTTGTTGTTGTTTAATATTAGCCTAAAAAATGGTGCAGCAATCAAATAACGAATGAAAGCAGAGAAATAATAAGTGCCTACGTGCCCTTTTCTTTGCCTTTTAAAAATAACTTAAAGTTCGTTTGCATGAACGTATGACAAAAACATGTACTTCGGACTTGTAGTTTGACAATAAGATATATAGAGTAGGTATAGTTTATGTCCATCATGAATGACAAGTCCAAATGACCGGGCTGGTATGTGAACCGGTCACTCAGAAAGCAATGACAAACTACTGAGTGTAATCTTGCCTTGTATATCAACAGCAGCTGAAAAATGCTGGTGTTGACTGCAACGTCCTGTAAGGGATATACAACAGAAGAAAAAAAAGGGGGGGGGGGGTCTGGAAACGACATGAAGTGTAGGGAAAATAAAACACATGCAAATAATATGTTCTTTTTACCCAAATGTTTGACATTCTTGTCTGAAATCTTGTATGCTGCAGGGCAACAACTGGGTGTTTGTCAACATGTGTTGTTATTGTTTGGGGTATAAAGGATGTGGGCTTCCAATTACAATATTGTACCATAGCCATGCTCTTCATACAGCTTGCAAAATCTTTTAATTATAACTAAACGGCCGATTCATGGAACATTATTAAGGCAAATATTTCATTGACAGTCGTTACTGCAAGTGTGTACATATTCACTAAATATCCTTTACAGGACGTAGCAATCAACCTGGCTATTTGTGATTTTTGGGCAAATTTACGTTTAGTAGTTCCACTGCTTTCGGAACAACCGAGACTCATACCACTGTAGGAAATCAAGCGCGAGGAGATGGCCTGCTTCCAAATCGCCAGCAGCTGTGTTTTGTAAACTGTATGCAGGATTGTGAATTGCGTTCGTAATCCCTTCGTCATAGGCGCCATCATGCGAACCCACTCCGACTTCAGAGGTAGCATATGTGTTTATGTATGAATTGTTTCTATTTTTTTTTAATTTGGAAGGGGGGGGGGGGGGGAGGAACTTTTTCATTTAATCCTTATTTTATGAATCAATTTTTATTTTATTTCATTTCTTTCCCTCTCCATTTCATACAACCCTTTTTTGTTCTCTCTCTCTCTCTCTCTCTCTCTCTCTCTCTCTCTCTCTCTCTCTCTCTCTCTCTCTCTCTCTCTCTCTCTCTCTCTCTCTCTCTCTCTCTGTTTGCAGTGTTCAGTTTTAATTTTCTTGGATCAGACATGCGCCTCAGAAAGTAGCTATTTGTGTTGTTGGTGTCTATTTTTATCGTGTTGTGATTATTATTTCGTTGACAAAGACCTGTGACGAAACGTGCGCCTGTATCTGTGCGTTGAGTTTTCATCCACCAACAAGTCAAAACGTCGGCTTAATCGCAGCTTAGGCACTTACTTGAACGTGGTACCACTGGATTACAGATTTGAAAATATATCCACATCTGTAGGTCACATAATTTAAATATTCAAAACAATGTATTCCCTTAGTGAATTGAAAGATAGAAGTCACCAACAATAATTTGCACGATTTATTGCCTGGCATAAGTAGCTGCCTCTCGTCAGCTGCTTACTACAGAGTTATGTATACATTTATTCACTTCATATATCAAACTCTGCAGCATCTTTCTGATCACATGCAGCCAAATATGTCAGGCAATAAATCGAGAAACATATTATTTGTGGGTTCTGTGTTTAATTTAAATATAGCTTTGAACCTTTTATTACAAAACACATCGTCATGTGCTTTACCGATTGCCGACAAGCTTGGGCGATAATACTTCTCAGCATCTTGCGATCCCCAGGACCATGAAGTATATTAAATCACAAAATAGCCAGATAGAGGTGTAATGTGCTCCTCTCGATCGTAATAGATCCTTCGATTATGAACTGAATGACCAGCTCGGTTTCTTCATGTACTATCTAGTTTCCGTCTATAATAATCTATGATACAGGTCTGCAGGTAGCAGAATAGAATTTGTCGCAACAATTCTGTCTTTGTTGGGGATCAAATATCTAGCCTCTGTGTTGATTCTCTAATACGCCACGGACTCCTTGCCCACTGCTTCATACTACCATTCTGGAATATTTAACGTTTGCTATATAACGGCGTTAATACAGACACGTTAATTAAGTATCATCGCTTTGTTTAACTGCTCTGCAGGTTTATCGGCCCAATAACCATAGTGCCGACTCTCCTGTTGCTTGCTATTCTGACATACAGAGTCAACGTCAAGATGGCTGAACCGAGCTGGGCTATCGCCAGTATGTGAGTCAATCTCTTGACCGTGTTCTTCTTTTTGTCGGTCTCATTATTGGGTTTGCTGTTATTGTTCGTTTTCTTGTTTTTGATCTTGATTTCCTTGTTCTTGTTCTTGTTGTTAATCTCCTTGTTCTTCTCTTCGTCGCCCTCTTTTCGCCTTCGTCTTTTTTCTTTTTTCTTCCTCTTCTTCCTCTTCTTCTTTATGTAATAAGCCAGATGGGCAGAAATATTGCATTTAGGCGATTTCGGGCTGTTTCGACGGAACCCCTGGCTGCCACTCACGGAACCTCGGTTGAAAAGCTCTGCTTTAGGCTGCTTATTTAGGCCGTCCCTATTTATATATTTTGTCAACCTTATTATGAGATATATCTTTTACCAAAGGTGCCTATAAACTTTATATGTACCTTTGGTGAGTCGAAGCTTCACCACTGACTCCCAGTCCTCTGCTTTGCTGTGTTTCAATAGGATTTTAATTATGTTTCTAATACAAAGTCTTTTTCATTTTCAGATCCCTTGTACTTCACCCTTCATTATGGCTAAAAAGAAAAGAAAAGTGGACTCCGAGTGTTGCGTTTTCAATTAAGAATGGGGAGTAAAGTACTGCTTTGTGGTAACAAAGGACCAGAAAACCAGCTGCGTAATATGCAGCGAAATTGGTGCCGTTTTGAAAGAGTACAAATTTCTTCGTCACTACGAAACAAAACATCTATCAACATATTCAATGTTTTCGAAGTTACGCTCTGAGAAATATGAGTCCATGAAACGTGGCTTAGAAACACAAAGAGATCTCTTCATGAGAAAGTTTGCTGATAATGAAACTGTCACTCGTACAAGTTAAAAAATAGTGCATAAGATGGCAGAATGAGGAGAGCCGTTTACTGATGGCAACTTCATCAAAGAGTGTATGAAGGAAGCAGCAAAGGACTTGTGTCTTGAGAAAGCCAATTTGTTTGCAACTATCAGCCTTTCGGCAAGTTCAGTTGTTTGAAGAACAGAAGAACTTGGAGAGAACATAGTGCTACAGATACGCGAGAAAACTAGGAACGTTTTGTGGTATTCTCTGGCGCTGGATGAGTATACTGATTTCTCGAGTACGTCACAAATTATCGTAATCATTCGTGGTGTCAATTTGGACATTCAGACAATGGAAGAGTTGGCATCCGTTTGCAGCATGCATGGAACAACAACTGGAAAAGACATTTTCATGGAAGTGCAAAAAGTTTTGCAAGACCATAACCTTCAGTGGAATCAGCTTCTATGTGTTACAGTTGATGTAGGAAAAAGCATGGCTGTAGTGAGGAAGGGTCTGATGGGGCAGATCAGGACTCAGTTGGTAGCTTTGCGAATTCCGTGAGCTCTGTTCATACACTGCATCATACATCAGCATGCACTCTGTGGGAAAGACTTAGATAGATATTTCTTGTGTACTGAAAGCAGTCGTTTCTGCTGTGAACTTCATTCGGGAAAAATGCACTCTATAACCGTCAGTTTGAGGCTTTTCTTGAAGAAATTCATTCTGAATTCTGTGACTTGCCTTATCTCGAACGAACGAACGAACGAACGAACAAACTTTATTTTAAAAGGGTAACAAATTGGGCACGCAGGCCCGTCTTACATTCGGCCCTTTCAATCACTCATCTTTCATTCATCAAATGTGCATGTTACATTAACATAGGGGAAAAAACATTGTCAAATGGATTTTGTAAGCATAAACAATGCATGATACATTCACATGAGAAAACAAAACAACAAAACATTATCAAATGAAAGTTGTAAATATAAACAGTGCATATTGCAATGTTGTGAGACACATCCCCCATCCACCCTCATATCCCGCAGCCACCAACACATCCCCCACCCACCAAACCTCCCCCACCCACACACACATACCTCCATGAACTCACACTTAACCACGCGAACATACATGCCGCCACACACCCACTGATCTCCCACCAACACACATTTCCCCAAGAAGAAGAAGAAGAAGAAGAAGAAGAAGAAGAAGAAGAAGAAGAAGAAGAAGAAGAAGAAGAAGAAGAAGAAGAAGAAGAAGAAGAAGAAGAAGAAGAAGAAGAAGAAGAAGAAGAAGAAGAAGAAGAAGAAGAAGAAGAAGAAGAAGAAGAAGAAGAAGAAGAAGAAGAGAAGAAGAAGAAGAAGAAGAAGAAGAAGAAGAAGAAGAAGAAGAAGAAGAAGAAGAAGAAGAAGAAGAAGAAGAAGAAGAAGAAGAAGAAGAAGAAGAAGAAGAAGAAGAAGAAGAAGAAGAAGAAGAAGAAGAAGAAGAAGAAGAAGAAGAAGAAGAAGAAGAAGAAGAAGAAGAAGAAGAAGAAGAAGAAGAAGAAGAAGAAGAAGAAGAAGAAGAAGAAGAAGAAGAAGAAGAAGAAGAAGAAGAAGAAGAAGAAGAAGAAGAAGAAGAAGAAACCACACACACATACCCCCGCCAACCCACACATCCCGCACCTATCCACACACATATCCCGCACTCTCACAATTTTCCCCACCCACCCACACACACATCAGCCAACCTACACCCACTCACCCACCCAATATTCGCCACCTCTCAACTACACATCCCCACCTATACACACATCCCCACCCATAAACACATCTCCCCACCTGCCCACACATATCCCCCACCCATAACCCAAAAACACACACCTCCCACCCACACACACCCCGCCACCCACATATACCCCACCCACACACATCCGCCGCTCACACACATCTTCTCACAACTACACACCTCCCCCAACCCATACACTCATCTCTCACACACATCCACCCACTCACGTACTCATCCATCAACCACTCACACCCACACATCACCCACGCGCCCATCAACACATGCATCTCTCATCTACCCTCCCACCCACACACACCCCAACCACCCAGCCAAACACACATCCCCCATCCTCGCATACATCCTTCAATCACCTGCACATCCCACACCTCCCCCACCTCTCACACATCTCCCCTCCCACACAAAACTCCACCCATAAACACATTCCCCCACACACACATCCCCCACATACATTCCCCATACACATCCCCGCCCACACATCTCCCCACCCACTCACACATCCTCCACCTACAAACATCCTCACCACCCACACATACATCCTCCACCCACTCACATTTACCCCATCCACACTCACACACTCCCACCCACACAGACATATCCCATTCACAGACACCCCCACACTCATCCCCACACCCATTACACACCCATCCCCCAACCCACACAATCTCCTACACACCCATTCACCCACCCAAACACACACTCCCTACACACACCCCCTCCCAACCCACCAACACCCACATACTTCCAACTATCCTCTCAAATATCCCCCCACACACACACATATCCCACACACACACACACATACATCCACCACCGACTACACATCCCTTCACACATCCACACATCACCCATTAACCCATACACATCCCCCACACACAACCCCTCCACACATACATTCCCCACACCCCCACACACATATCCCTCACATACACACCCATACACACATCCTCACATCTAGACACATACATGATGCCTCACATGATCACTGAAACTAATAAGAACAAACTCCCACACTTTACACACAATTGAGACACTGACGATTGTCGTGAGAATTCTCGCAATTGCAAGAAGTGGAGAAAAAATTGTACATATACATTATGTAGCGTAAAAATTAGTGATGCAATTCAACTCTCTCTTTTTTCTCTCTCTCCCTCTCTCTCTCTCTCTCTCTCTCTCTCTCTCTCTCTCTCTCTCTCTCTCTCTCTCTCTCTCTCTCTCTCTCTCTCTCTCACTAACTCTCTCACTCACATCACAGTAATGTTATATTATACATGATAAAATCAAGTGGCATACAAAATGATAAGGTGAGAATAAACAATATAAAAACAAACACACAAAAATATGGAATGGCATGTTATAGGACAATCAAGTGGCTTACAAACCGATACCTCGTAATATGAAAGATGAGAATACATAAAAAATATGGAATAGCATGTTACATGACATGCGTGGGCTCAACTCTCTCTCTCTCTCTCTCTCTCTCTCTCTCTCTCTCCTCTCTCTCTCTCTCTCTCTCTCCCTCTCTCTCTCTCTCTCTTTACATACAACACTCTCACACTCATTCATTCTCTCTCTCTCACTCACACTCACTAACTCTCTCACTTACTTTACAGTAATTTACATGAATTCATTTTATGCATGTTAAAATCAAGTGCATCAAAATGATAATATGAAAAAAAATGAGAATACCCAAAACATATGGAACAGCATGTTAGATGACATGCGTGAGCTCATCTCTCTCTCTCTCTCTCTCTCTCTCTCTCTCTCTCTCTCTCTCTCTCTCTCTCTCTCTCTCTCTCTCTCTCTTCTCTCACACACATGTACATACACACACCCACACTCAACATACACACGCAAATACACACATATACCCACGCACGTACACACACCTCCACACATCCATATACTTACGCACACGTACTCACATAACACCCGAATATACACTCCCTCGCATACACTGTATGCATGCACACTTACACACACAAAGATATACAATACATACACGAGCACACACACACACACACACACACACTCATCCATACACACGTATACACAAGCACATGCATATAAACGCATATAAACACATGAACACCTTAACACACGTACAGACATACACACAGAGGCACACACAGATACACACATGTACACACACATATACACCCATACACACATCCAGACATGCACACACATACATCATACATTCTCATGCACTCTCTCATTCACCCACGCTCTCTCTTTTACACACTCACTCGCTCTCACACACTCATTCGCGCACATACACGCATACCCACAAATTCTCTCTCACTCACTCACGCTCCCTTACTCACTCATTTACTCGCTGACTCTCTAACTCACACTCACTCACTAACTTTCACACTCTATCACACAGACAGGCAGACACACAACACACCCACTCTCTCAGATTCACTCATTCTCTAACTAAATCTCTCACACATATGTCCACACACACTCACTCACTTTTACACTCACTCAGGCACACGCGCATGCATACTCTCTCACTCTCACTCATACTAATTCTTCCACTCACACTCTTTCTCACTCACTCTCTCACTCACTGTCTCGCTCACACACATACAGTGAAGAATGATAGTGGAAAAATGATACTAGTAGGTGACTTATGGAGGCATATAGTCGGTATGAAGTAAGTATTGAAAGAGTTTTCGGTTGAATGTGTAGGGACTCATTGGTGTTTTCAGTTCTGGTGGAAGGCTATTCCACAAGTGAGCAGCAGAATATGCGAAACAAGTTTTGTATAAGTCCAATCTAGGCTTAGGAAGCTGTAATAAATTTAAACGCTTACTGGTCATTGCATTAGATTGAATTAACGATAGAAGATACTCTGGGGTATTTTCAGATATAATTTTATTCACTAATTTGGCTTTGTTAAAAAGGAAGCGCTTTTGAAGTGGTAGAAGTCTTAGATGGCTGTATAATTTATTACTTTCAACGTGCTTTATGCTAGAAACTAGACGTATAGCGCGGTTTTGAAGCGAACACAGTCGTTTCATATTAGATTTAGGGCAACCATCCCAGACTGTGGAACAATAATCAAGAGGTGATTGGATATAGGATGCATAGAATATTTTTCGTGTGCTTTCATCCAAAAAGAGCTGAATTTTAGCAAGTTGGTAAACTTTGTGTGCTATTCTCTTGATAAGGACGTGAACATTAGGGCTCCAGTTTAAATGTCTGTCAATTAAAAGACCTAATGTTTTATGTTCATTTACATTAATTATAGGTAACGTGTCCACGTGGAGCTCGAGCGGTGTCCCAGTTATGGCTAGGGTCTGTAGTTTTTGTCTGGTCGTTATTAGCATGGATTTGGTTTTGTCGATGTTAATTGACATGCGATTTTCATTGCTCCATCTACTAAGGTTGTCAAGTTCGTTTTGTAAAGAGCTCTCTAAGTCACAAAGGCTCTCTTGAATTGTGCAAATAGTGCAGTCGTCCGCAAATAGGTCACACGAAGTATTGAGGTATAAAGAAAGATCGTTAATATACACTGCAAAAAGCAGCGGACCTAGTATTGAGCCCTGAGGCACACCAAAATTAAGTTGTGTGTGTCTTGACAGACAGTTATTGAAGGACACTACTTGTTGTCTGTCAGATAAAAATGACGTAATTAGGTTCACCATATTGGTGCTAGTCTTCATGTGTTTTAATTTTCTACTTAAAATATCATGATCTACCATATCAAATGCTTTTTTAAAGTCTACAAATACTGCTCCACAAATGTTGCCATTGTTGATACAAATATGCCAGTTATAGGTCATTTTTGTAAGGGCACTATGGCAAGAATATTTAGGTCGAAACCCAGATTGACTGTCAATTATTAGATAGTTGTTAATTAAATGATGTAGTGTTATTTTATGCATGTGTTTTTCTAATGGCTTTGATAGCGACGATAGTAAGGAAATAGGTATATAATTACCCAAGACGCTAATATCAGTTGAGCCATTTTTAAGTAGAGGATACACTTTAGCAACTTTAAAGGCAGATGGAAAGTAGTTTCTGGACAGGCACTGGTTATATATGAACGTTAAGGACTCACTAATAATTGGTGCAGCACACCGAAGAATTCTATTACTGATACCATCTAGGCCTTCTGAATTTGTTGCTTGAGATTCGAGAGATATTTATATACTTCTGCAACAGACATCAAGGGAATCTCAGGGGGAATATTTCTAGAGCACTTCCCTTCACAGAATAATGACAGTGAACTTATCTCACATCAGTGAGGTGGCTCAGCTGCGGTAAAATCCTGTTTCGTTTTTACAAGCTCCGAAACGAAATAGATGTTTTCCTCACTTAAATAGATAGAGCTGATCCGCAGATGTCAGATCCTACCTGGCTGTCAAAGTTGTTATTTTTAGTCGACATCACATCCAATATGAAAAAAAAAAACTGAATGTGTAACTTCAGGGAAAGATAATCTCGTCTGTGATCTTTACATAATTATCAAAGAATTTCGGAGATAGCTGTCATTGTTTGAAGCACAGCTGGAAAGAGAAAACTTTTCTCATTTTCACAGTTTCAAAGAATTTTGCGCTAAAGTCTCCGAAGATGTCAACCTCGATTTTCCGGAAGAAAAAATAAATTATTCGTGACTTCAAAAAGCATTTTTTGGGGAGAGATTTTCGGTTCTTGACAGAACTGATAGTGACATTCTTCTGTTCCAAAATCCGTTCGTTTGTAACCTTGATGATGTGCCAGTTGAACTTTAGTTGGAGCCCGTTAATTTGCAAGCAAATGACTTGTTGAAAGAGAATCACATGAAGGAAAACTTGTTGAATTTTATCGCTGTTTACTTGATGTTGAGCGTCTGAAACTGAAGAAATGTTTGCCGCTGGTATGTGTCGGAATCTCCAATAAGGAGTTAGAGAGTTAATAAGAGTTAACACAAGTCTAGTAGGGAGACACCAGACAGGAGAGACACCAGCGCTATAAATAGCTTCACAAGGGGACAGATTTGTGTCAACCAAGGGGGCAATAAGGACAAGTGAGCGAGGGCTTCCCCAAGCCATTGGGAAGCTTGGCCTTGCGAGTAACCGTGAAGTGCCCGGTTACTCAAGTTCGCGAGCCAGCGTGCTTGGGACTCCATGCACGCAAGACTCGCTACTGCACGGAGGGGACAGCGTCCGTGCTTGACCACGCAATGTGTAGCGTGTGGACAGACCCGACAGGAGACGATTAGAGAGTAGACGTGTTCTTGACAAATGCTATAAGTTTCTAGGCAATAGTTAAATATTAGGCTGTAGATTTAGATTGTGATTACTAGCATCATTTCTCACCACTTCATTACATTCATGTTGTTTAATGTAAATGAAGCATTCCGCTCGCAGAGCTTGTAAATTGCCAGCTCTAAATAAATTGCATTCCTTTTGCAAATGACACGAGTTGTTATTTCGTGCGGTGCAAAAGTAGGGGAGTCCTGAAAGACCTGTAGCAAGCAAGTTGCTGATAGTATGGCATCAGTGTTTGGAACAACTTATGTCTGTGAGCAAACATTTTCAAAAATGTAGTATGTGAAGTCAACATATCGAACGAGATTGACTGATGAACATTTGAAAGCAATTCTCTTGATTGGATGCAGCAATTTCAAACCGAACATTGATGATATCTTGAAAGCCTAATATCAGTTTCATAAATCTCACTAACCTTTTTTGCTGCTTAGTTTGTGATATTCGGATATGTGCACTCTATGTCTGACGTAACTATAATTTTGCTAACATCGCCTTCTACGATAACATTTTTTTGGTAAATAAATATGTTGGTTGTCTTTATATTTTTGTGCATTGCACGCCACTCACACATAATTAACTTAGTTTTTCGTCCCTTTTTTTTTTTTTAACCAGAGCTTTCGTTCTGGCTTGCAAGTATTGTTAACGTTAGTGGCATATCCTTTACAGGACTTTAGCAGTCAACAGCAGCATCTTTTTGCTGTTGTTGATGTCTTGGCAAGTTTATGTTCAGTAGTTTACCATTTCTTTCTGAACGATCGGCACCCACACAATTGTGTTAAAAACAACAACAGCGCAACGCAGTCTGCTGCCTAATCTCGCAGATGTGTTTCGAACGCGCGTATATGGGATTACAAACCGCGTCCATAAGACCTTCGCCACGGAGACGGCGCAAGTATTGTACAGAATAAGTATCCGGTCCGCGATTGTCATTTTGTCAGTTATCCGGCCCGCTTTGAAAAAAGCTTTGCGACCCCTGGTCTAGACAAATATGACCACACCTCCCACAAAGTACCGATTGGTCTTGACAAATATGACCACACCCCCCACCGAGTGCATATTAGACTTTTTTAACAGGACATCGCTGTAAACATCAGCATCTTTTAACTGATTGTTGATTTCTTGGCAAGATTACGCTCAGTAGTTTGCCATTGCTTTCTGAGCGACCGGCTCACATACCCCAAAGTTACCGACGCGGAGAGAACAGCTACGTATTCTCGCGCAACGTCACGTTATTCACTAGAGTATAAGGGATTACGGAGAAAGTCTCTAACCCCTAGACCAGGGAGGTCAGCGCCGATTAGTCTACTAGACGAATATAGGACTAACAACATGTACCTGTCGAGGTGGAGATTATTTTAACATTAAACCGTTGTCATAGGCTGACCCAGTTTGGGCAAGCCTAATGTAGATACCATAGCATTTTCTTGAAATTAAAATCAGCCGTCTAAAATTAGACCACGGAACCCACCGAGTGCCGATCTTTCTATACATATATGCGACCACCTTTCATGGCGTACAGTTAGATGTGATCTCAACTCACATTTCAGGACATGCGCTGTCTGTTTCATATTGTCTCTGTGTCTGGGCAAAAAGAGGACACCAATCCCGATGTGGAGCAGAGGTCGTGGGGATGCACATCCTGTGGTATCCATTCCACCAATCTTTTTCGGTAAGCATTATTTTTACTCACCCATTGTAATTGCACATATCTTTGTAAATTAACACAGACAATAGACACACGCGATGTGTTAATCGCCAAGTTATAGGCAATTTACAATTCTTAGTAGATGTTGATGTTTTCAATGTAAGTAATGATACAAAGTAAAACTTATTGCTCTAGTTGTGAATATGGATATAAAGTAAACGTTATTTGTTGCTACATACATCTAGAGAGAAAGTAAACCTTAATGTTCACGATGTCCGTACAGAGAACAAGTAGAAGTAATAATGTTTGCGATGTAAATATACAGAGAATATTACCGTAGTTAAGTTTTATCCTGGTGCGAAGAGATGTAACCGAAAGACTAAATGGCATTTCAGGGCAGACCATGCCCCAAGCCTTGGTCTGCAGTTTGGTCTAAGATCGAATCTCCGATAGGCGGACAATTAGAGAAATGTTTTTCTGATCCGGCAACTGATCCGGTAGCTTGCCTTGTTCCAGACGTTTTGGTGTTGCCTTTCATCTGGAGTAAATAGGCAGACCGAGAGAGGGATCATGTTGCATTGGTAACACACGGTCTCAAGAATTCAGCTGAGGCTTTGCGCTATGCAGAAGTATAACTCTATCCCTGGCTTTACCGCCATGGGATGTAGTTATTATGCCTGTTTTTGTACCTTAATGTAACAAACTATCGTCTGTCAATACGGCAAAGTGCCTGTCATTAACATTAATTTTAGCGATGTGAATGTAGAGAGAATATTACAGTTAAAGTTCGAATTATAAATATAAAGAGACATCATTAAACATTTTATAGAGTATAAATTCGCGGGATTATAACATCTATAATTGATCCTCATTGTAATATAATTTCTAAAATACACAGTGAGGCAGAAAAGACAAAGAAACAAATGCATGTAATTATTTGCATTCGAAGGTGTGCAAATTATGGTTGAAAAGAATTTCTTCTTTCTTCGTTTACTGCTCGTCTTCTACCACTTAATTGGTAGATCATCTTATTATGTATACTTGGCTTACACACTAGCGTGTGCACTCACTGCAAGTCTATTTATCTTATGCTACTGGATCAGGTTTAGAGATTGATAATCAATGTTGTTGTTGTTGTTGTTGTTGTTGTTGTTGTTGTTGTTGTTGTTGTTGTTGTTGTAGCCGTCTCTCGTCATAGCGAAACTTACTCCAACGTACAAAAACAGATATGTTTGTACCTGAGACGTGTTGAGTCTCCGTAGCGAAGTGGCTACGCCACCCGCCTAACTCTCCGAAGGTTATGGGTTAGATTCCTGGTTAGATCGTTCGGTTCACGAGTGCAATATTCTCAAAGTTTCCTGGTTACATCATTTGGTTCACGAGTGCAATATTCAGGAGATTCCTGCATAGATCTTTCGGTTCACGAGTGCAATATTCTCGCAGATTCCTGATTAGATAGTTCGGTTGACGAGTGCAATATTCTCGAAGATTCCTGGCTAGATCGTTCGGTTCACGAGTGCAATATTCAAGGAGATTTCTGGTTACACCGTTCGGTTCACAAGTGCAATATTCTCGGAGATTCCTGGTTAGATCGCTCGGTTCAAGAGTGCATTATTCTCCGAGGTTTCTGGTTAGATCGTTCGGTTCTCGAGTGCAGTATTCTCGGAGATTCCTTGTTAGATCGTTCGGTTCACGAGTGCAGTATTCTCGGAGATTCCTGGTTATATTGTTCGGTTCACGAGTGCAATATTCTCGAAGATTCCTGGCTAGATCGTTCGGTTCACGAGTGCAATATTCACGGAGATTCCTGGTTACACCGTTCGGTCCACGAGTGCAAAATTCACGGAGATTTCTGGTTACACCGTTCGGTTCACGAGTGCAATATTCTCGGAGATTCCTGGTTAGATCGCTCGGTTCACGAGTGCATTATTCTCCGAGATTTCTGGTTAGATCGTTCGGTTCTCGAGTGCAGTATTCTCGGCGATTCCTGGTTAGATCGTTCGGTTCACGAGTGCAGCATTCTCGGAAATTCCTGGTTATATTGTTCGGTTCACGAGTGCAATATTCTCGAAGATTCCTGGCTAGATCGTTCGGTTCACGAGTGCAATATTCACGGAGATTCCTGGTTACACCGTTCGGTCCACGAGTGCAAAATTCACGGAGATTTCTGGTTACAACCGTTCGGTTCACGAGTGCAATATTCTCGGCGATTCCTGGTTAGATCGTTCGGTTCACGAGTGCAGCATTCTCGGAAATTCCTGGTTATATTGTTCGGATCACGAGTGCAATATTTTCGAAGATTCCTGGCTAGATCGTTCGGTTCACGAGTGCAATATTCACGGAGATTCCTGGTTACACCGTTCGGTCCACGAGTGCAAAATTCACGGAGATTTCTGGTTACACCGTTCGGTTCACGAGTGCAATATTCTCGAAGATTCCTGGCTAGATCGTTCGGTTCACGAGTGCAATATTCACGGAGATTTCTGGTTACACCGTTCGGTCCACGAGTGCAAAATTCACGTAGATTTCTGGTTACACCGTTCGGTTCACGAGTGCAATATTCTCGGAGATTCCTGGTTAGATCGCTCGGTTCACGAGTGCATTATTCTCCGAGATTTCTGGTTAGATCGTTCGGTTCTCGAGTGCAGTATTCTCGGCGATTCCTGGTTAGATCGTTCGGTTCACGAGTGCAGCATTCTCGGAAATTCCTGGTTATATTGTTCGGTTCACGAGTGCAATATTCTCGAAGATTCCTGGCTAGATCGTTCGGTTCACGAGTGCAATATTCACGGAGATTCCTGGTTACACCGTTCGGTCCACGAGTGCAAAATTCACGGAGATTTCTGGTTACACCGTTCGGTTCACGAGTGCAATATTCTCGGAGATTCCTGGTTAGATCGCTCGGTTCACGAGTGCATTATTCTCCGAGATTTCTGGTTAGATCGTTCGGTTCTCGAGTGCAGTATTCTCGGCGATTCCTGGTTAGATCGTTCGGTTCACGAGTGCAGCATTCTCGGAAATTCCTGGTTATATTGTTCGGATCACGAGTGCAATATTTTCGAAGATTCCTGGCTAGATCGTTCGGTTCACGAGTGCAAAATTCACGGAGATTTCTGGTTACACCGTTCTGTTTACGAGAGCAATATTCTCGGAGATTCCTGGTTAAACCGTTCGGTTTACGAGTGCAATATTCTCGAAGATTCTTGGTTACACATTCGATTCACGAGTGCAATATTCTCGGAGATTCGTGGGGGTAGCTGGAACTACCGAGTCCGACCTGTAGAAAGATGCCAACCCATATGGGATAAAACTCGGTGAAAGAAGTCGATCCTTTTGCTTTTAAATCCTTGTTGTACCTGAGACGTTAGACACGAATAACATGGGGTGTCTAGGTACGCGATATAGTAATAAGCACCAGAAGACATGCCACGACTGATCATCGAATAGAGACCACAAAGGGTCTTGACAAAACCTGCCTTATCATGCACCAGTACACCATGCAGTGGTGCAGACTCAGCCAATCTCTTCGCCTGTTCGTGCCCCAGCACACCAGAATGTCCTGGGGACATGATCAAACAATTAATTCATATTTTGAATGTTTAAATTGAATCACGTCACTCTGCACGAAGTAAGCCTGTCGTCACATTTACCACCATATATCTTTCAGTAAATTATCCCGCGTAATTTATGTATAGTGCATACTTTAATCTAATTTATCACAGTTTCTTATATGTGAACAATATTTTAATTACTCCCGCTGACCAGGTGTTACTGGGCATTATGTTTGGTTGGACTGTGAGCGCCATAATGACTGCGGCTGGAGCGATAACTGATGATCCTAAAAGTCAGCAATACTTGGCCAGAACTGACGCTAGATCTTATATAATTGACCAGACAGACTGGTTCAATGTTCCATACCCAGGTAGTGTGTGGTTTCATTGATTGATAACATGTTGATCATATAAGTTATCTCCAGTGTGAAAATATTGTCTAACATTTTGGAAAAACAATGCATCAAATATGGAAAAACAAAACATGATCTCCAGTTTGAATACTTAATAGCTATCGCATCTTGTGCTGCTGTGTCCAAATCTCATTATATGTCAGCGCTATAATAATTGGTTTCATTCAATATAATGGTTATACGGTTAGTTGCATAGCCTTTACAGTACGTTGCAATCAACCTCAACTTTGTTTCACTGTTTGTGATTTCTTGGCAAGATTACGTTCAGCAGTTTGTCATTGCTTTTTAAACCACAAGCTTCCAAATCGTTCTCAGCTGTGTTCGAATTTGGTATGCGGGATATGGAATTGCTGCTTGGCGACAGCGATGGTTTAAAGCAACAACTGGACATTGAACCAATGACTTGGAATGCACATATACACTTTGAATGTATGTTATTGTCACGGAAAAAACTGCAGTTTAGTGATTCCTTGGTAACTTACATATTAAAATACAAGGAAGGAGGAGGGTTAACCATTGTGTACGTCATTCTGAGAGGAGGAATAAAATTAACGATCATTGACCTACGAATATAAAAATAGGATACAGGTACTCGCTGAGGTCAGTGGCTGCCGCTCGTATCGGCCGACGGGAAAACGAACGGACAGAAGAACGGGGAACAGAAAGACGGTGATCAGAGAATAGATTTCTTTGAAGTGCGACCAGCGATGAACGGAGGAACAGCGTAACAACGGAGAGAAACGAACAACTACCCACTACGTGATTTCACCGCTTTTTGATGGGCAGGATACGGCAAATTTGATTGTAGATCAAACAATCAACGGAGGATTGGACACTTGTTATAAATAGTAGCAACTGGGGTTTCTGGTTAGTGTGTGTTCCAAACTGGGCTGAATGATCTATGCCTCCTGAGTGGGGAAAGAAATACACGTCCCTAATGGTTGAAAGAATATGGGATATTAGTGTGTTATTCGCTAGTGTATTTCGATTCCAGGAGGATAAGTGCATATATAAGGTATTAATACTTTAGAGTAATAGTTTTGGCATAGGACAATAGATGTGTGAGCATAGCGTTTATCATTGTTTTCTATTAGTGAATAGTTAGACTTTGGTGAATTCATATGTCTTATGTTGGTGTTTACTTCGGAAGCCTTGTCATTGCGGCTGGAGAAGGACACTTGCATAAGTAGTATTAAGTGGCAGACGCTTATCACTGGATCTGTTATACTTTTCACAGGTTCAAACTCCTATCCGGATATATCAGAGAAGATAGACACATACTTTTTGTGTGCTGGAAAAGCTTGGTTGAAAAAACTAAAGGCATTTCATTTGTGAGGAGAGCAAATACCTCAATAAACCAAGGAACAACCTAGACAAGATCAAATAAGAAATAAACTATACTTTTAAAGGAACGTTGAAAATGAAGATCAAGATAACCTAAGTAATAAGGAAAAAAGGAATATAAGTTTGCAGAAAGCAAAGCAAATTAAAACTACATACGTCTTGTATGCATAGACAATAGACAAGTCAAAACATTGCTACTCATAGAGACAATATGCTGAACTGTGGTGATGTGGTTTTTTTCAATGTTGGATAGGTACTTTCATGAAACAGACTCGGGCGAAGACATAAACTGACTGGATTATTATTACTGTACAGTGATCCAGCGGTGAACAGTTTTGTTTCATTCAATAACGGATTTACCGTCAGACTCAAGCATACGGATCATCCAGGGTGAGACCTTTCCTGTTTGATGTGCTGTCCTGTGGTTTTGCATAATGAGTGGGCGAGATGTGACACCGCTGCTAGACATTACGAGTTCAGTCTTGCACCAACAATAGAATACACTATCAACTACGCGTACACAGTCCATACACACACCAGACATAGTTTTTATTAATAAATATTTTATTTTTCGTTGAAAGGAACTGTTGTCGGAGTATGTGTTGAGGGTACAATAGAGAGAGAGAGAGAGAGAGAGAGAGAGAGAGAGAGAGAGAGAGAGAGAGAGAGAGAGAGAGAGAGAGAGAGAGAGAGAGAGAGAGAGAGAGAGAGAAAGGAATAGATATATGGAAGAGAAGACAGAAGGGAGGAGTGTAGACAGAAGTCAGCCAATAATCCCAACAGATAATAAGTTTGAAGATGTGCTTGTTGATTCCACATTCCTCCTGGGAAAACAAGTGACAGTTATACAGAAGAGTACTAAACATTTATTGGACGTAACAAGGATCGTATTGTTTCATCTCAATATGTTATCTTACATTCATCAGAGTGCTTCAATATATAGGTTCAACATATAACAGAATAAAATGCCGCCATGTCTAATTCCCCTGTTCTATAGCAAGCCATTCTGTTGTATCATCACCTACTCACACGCCTGCCTGTTGTTCCTTGCAGGATGGGTATTAAGTGTAATGAGAAGCCCATGTCTTTAATTAAGTTCAACAATTGTTCATATTCTACATTGTCAAGTGCTGATGTGTCCCTACAGAAAGACAGGGGTCTCCGCCACCTAGTGGTTATGCTACTTGCCTCGCGCCCAGCAAGAGGCAGACCAACATTCCAACCTAAGAATTGTTCTATATTTACTGTTATGTTAAGTATGTTCTTACATGTTCCTATGTTTCATCTAAAGACGGCTTGTGCTATGTTTATGTTCTATTCAATTGTATTGTTAGATAATTCCCTTATGTATTTTTAGTAGGGCTGGAACGATTAATTAAAATTTAATAGTTAACTTTTGACACATTAACGATTTATTAATAGTTAATTTTGATTATAGCAAAACATTTATAGTTACATAACTCACATTATAGTCGTATTTATCAAAAATCGAAATAACACTGGATTGTCTTGTTCATATGTCATCTAATAACCAACTATGAAAATAAACGAGTATGTTGACAATATTTGGTTCAAGTGACGAGCGCGTCTTATTAACAATATAACCAGCAGAGCCGAACAATCGTTCACATGGAACTAGGGTAGCTGGTATGCAAAGAATGGTCCATGCAAAGAATGCCAATTTTGATATTGATGTTCATTAAGTTTTCACTATTGTAAAGGGTCAACCGGTTCAGCAACTTTCTTCTCAATTTTATAACGCAGCAATTCATCAGAAGAGCCGTCAGCATGATCTCCAGTGTCCGAGTCAGACCCCATTAGCTTAATATGCTTTTTATTTCGTTCACATATATTTTCATTGTCAATGTCAGTGTCATTCGTTGCAGCAGTCTCCATCTGCTCATCGTGAACATCAACTGCTATTTGTTGTTCAATACGTGACCAAGTTCGTTCTTTTGCATCTTTTGACAAGCACTTCAGGTATTTGTAGCGTAGATAAAGTGCTGTTGCAATCTGTAGCATTTCAATACTTGTTATATTAGCTACACGTTCTCTGAAGTCATTTATAGATGCTGCCTTAAAGTTAGCTTTGCAGCCCGGATCATCATCGTGCACAGTCATATGCTTTGTCAACGATGATAGCAGTGGCAATACACAGCTACATGAAACATAATCTTGACCGCCTAGCAGAACCTTGGTCTGACATAATACGTTCAAAACTTTGACATATTTCGAAATCTTCTCCCAATCCGAATCTGACAGTTTCGGACATTTATATTGCATCTTTTCATCTGACATGTAGACAGCTAATGCTTCTCTGGCCTGTAGAAGATTATGTAGCATAATAAACATACTGTTTCATCTTGTTGGTACATCTTGCTGCAGCTTACACAATGGTGACTCAGTACAACTTTGCAACTCGGTTGTATTTGCAGCACTATCTTCAATATGTCCGACAATTTTTCGACATTTCCCAAACAATGTTTCGTTATCGGCGGCTTTAAATCCATGTAATATGCTCAGTTGTGAGCTATGAGTCAAACAAGGAATATGTGCAAAACCAGTTTTATCAACAGCTGAAACCATATTTATTATATTGTCAGTAACCAGAGCCTGAATTATGTTCGTTATATCCCAGTCTATTGCAAACTGTTTATATAACAGAATACTGTCAGAATAATGACGTTCAACAACATTCACGCATTCAAGAACAACATTTTTTTTCAATTTCCAGTCAACAGCAATCCAATGGCCAGTAATTCCACAATAGCTTTCGTTACTTAGAGATGTCCAAAAATCAGATGTTAACGCAATTCATGTTGCGTTTTTCACAGATTCTTTAACATTCAGAATCTTGCTATTATACTTAACAGTCAACTGTTTGTCAATAGTGCGTTGGGAATGTAGCTTATATTCAGCATGTTGCAATGCTGTGCGTAATACTTGTTGAAGGCCGTCGTCATCTTCTATTGATATTGATCTGCCACTACTAGCAATACAGTTTGCAAGTGATACTAGAATATCATGTTGTTATGCAGCACTCACTCTACGATCAGACGAACGACAAAAATGACTCAAAGTAGCCTGCTTCGAAGCAGATGACGATGCTGCAATAGACTGTTTCAGCTGAAGTTTCTGATACTGTAGTAGATGTTTGTTTTGAAGGTGGTAAGTAAGCGAGATGTTAGAACCATTATAGGCAAACGATTTATCATCATGAAAGCAATAAACGTTTTCATCATTTTCAAAATTTCTGTCAGTCACTACTTTAAAACCAAAATGTTCATGTAATCGTCTGGACATTTCTTTATATTTCTCCGCTGTCTTGTTGTTTCTTTTAGACTTCCGGTTCATTTGAATAAGTGATGATAGAAAAGTTTTCGATTAATCGTTACAGAAAAATTAATCGTTAGTAAATAATTAACGATTAATCGATTAATTTTTGTCTTGTTGTTTCTTTTAGACTTCCGGTTCATTTGAATAAGTGATGATAGAAAAGTTTTCGATTAATCGTTACAGAAAAATTAATCGTTAGTAAAATATTAACGATTAATCGATTAACTTCCGCTGCCCTAATTTTTAGTAAAATCGTTTTGGGTATTTAGTGAGGTACAGTGGAATTCCAAGGACATCATTTAGTGACGTCAACAAATAGAGTCATTAAACGAGGGGTTCGTCTTAGGGGTAAACAGATATATGTAAAATAAGAACTGGAGAAGCTCCAGAGATGTCTTCCGTCACCTTTGTTATTCTACTGACTATTTATGAGGACATCAATACCTATCAGGTGAAATGGATTCATTTAACTATAACAGAGCACACTGTGAGTTCATCCAGTTCTCTCACATAATCATTTCATCCAGTTCTCTAACGAGACAACAGTGGAAGATACACTCAGTGGACCGCTGAGTGAACTAATAAAGACTGTTAGATTCATACAAGAGACAACAGTGCAGTTATAGACATATTTCAAGCGAACGAAAGAAGAAGAAGAAGATAATCATTTTATGCAGTTCTCTCTCTCTCTCTCTCTCTCTCTCTCTCTCTCTCTCTCTCTCTCTCTCTCTTCTCTCTCTCTCATCTCTCTCTCTCTCTCTCTCTCTCTCTCTCTCTCTCTCTCTCTCTCTCTCTCTCTCTCGAATTTCATCTAATTCCTGGACATGTATTTCACCTAGTTGTCGCAAAAATGTATATCGTCAAGTTCTCTGTGACACTTATTTCAGCAAATTCTCTGACATTTATCATCCAGTTCTCTCACACAGTTCTCTCAATTCTCTCGGACATGTATTTCACCCATTTCTAATTTGATCACTCATGCTAATGTTACATTTCAACGGATCATTCTCAGTGACATGACTCCATTCAGGTAAACTAGGATGGTTTTCCATCAGCACTTCCGCAGTCATCAGCTGCCTTGGAGGGACATTTCTGTTAGTCCTTGACTCCATCGGAGACTACAAGACCTGTGCGCGGGCATGCCGGGCCCCGCCACCTCCCAGCTCTGCCTACAACCGAGGCATTGCCATGGAAGGCATTATGAACATCCTAGGTGGAGCAATGGGTTGTTGTCACCCAACAATCTCTGCCAGTAGCAATATAGGAGCTCTTAAAATGACCAAGATACATATCTAGCATCTTCATGGTCACTTCATTATTGTGGCAAGTATCGTGCTTTGCTTTGTTTAGCTTATGTTTTAATGTTATTGTTTTCTTTGTGAGTCTCCAGTGGCTAAGTGGTCAACTCGTCTGGCTCGAATGACAAAA
>JACEFZ010018416.1:5000-35000 GCA_014155875.1 Cepaea nemoralis
TGACTACACAAAGGCTTTTGATAAAGTGAGACATGTCAACATGATAAGGATGCTTGAAGATCTACAAATTGATGGAAAAGATCTTAGACTTGTAAAAAACATATATTGGAAACAACAAGCTGCCATAAGAGTTGATAATGAAGTAAGCCAATATCAGCCTATTAAAAGGGGTGTGAGACAGGGATGTGTAATGTCTCCAGATCTGTTTTCCCTGTACAGTGAAAGTATTTTCAGAAATATTGAAGATATGGAAGGAATCAACATTGGGGGACGATGCATCAATAACATTAGATATGCAGATGATACAGTCTTGATTGCAGACAATGAACAGGACCTGCAAAATTTAGTAGATGCGATTGTTACACACAGTGAACAACTAGGATTAGAATTAAATTGTAAAAAGACACAGATTATGGTCGTCACTAGGAAGGACGAAATACCACAATGTAATATACAAGTAAATGGGAATATTCTTCAACAAGTGAGCAGGTACAATTATCTCGGAACAGTAATAACATCTGATGGGAGATGCCTTGAAGAGATTAGAACAAGAATCGCCATGGCAAAAGTAGCCTTTAGCAAGATGAAAAACATATTGACCAATAAAAAGATGTCAATTGAAACGAGAAAAAGAGTGTTGAGATGCTACATTGAACCTGTACTTTTGTATGGATGTGAAGCGTGGACAATGAGCAGTCAGGCTGAAAAACATCTGATGGCTGTAGAGATGTGGTTTCTGAGGAAAATGCAAAGAATACCATGGACAGCCAGAAAGACCAATGAACAAGTCCTTCAAGAAACAAATGAAGATCGTAAATTGATTAGAGAAATTAGACGTAGACAGTCAAAATTTTTTGGGCATGTTATGAGAAGAAATGGATTGGAGAATTTGGTGACAACTGGTAAGATCGAGGGGAACAGACCAAGGGGAAGACCTAGAAGCAAGTACCTGGATGGCTTGGCCTTGTGGCATGGTCGAGACAGAAACACGGAGCTGATCCACGACTCTGGTGATCGAGTGAGATGGCAGAACATGACCGCCCATGCTTACCGGCATGGCACATGATGGATGGATGGAGAAGACAGTTGACATTCTTTGGGCATGCCTTGGTAATGGGGAAGCTAGGAGTGTGTCGTCGCAGTGGGAAAGCAGGAGAGGATACGAGGGAGGGGGAGACAAAGAGGGAAGATGCTGGACAGTTTGATATCATGGCATGGAGGAACATCAGTATCAGAAATGATTGGCAGTACATAAGACGGAGAGCTGTGGACAGGCATTATCACCAAGGCCACATGGTCTGGGCTAGAAAATATGGGCAGGAAAAGAAGAAATTTACTATTGCCTTCTGATCAACCGACGCTCTTACAGCTGTGAAACCCAACGCAAACTGATCTGCTCCTCGATGCTGGAACAAGTGGGCTGATGATAATTGTGCCAACCTTCAGCGCACCACGTTAGGCCGTTCAATCTTGTGGACCCAAGGGTCTGTCTGCTGCAGTTTGTGCCAGTCCGCTTCAAATCTTCTTCTTCTTTTTGTTCGCTCGCTTAAACTCGAGCGTAGTCCTTACACACTATTTATATGTGTGTGTGTGTGTGTGTGTGTGTGTTATGTGTGTACACTGTTTGTAGTAGCGGCGATGTACAACGTGAGCAAAATACTGCGTTCTTAATAAGATTGTGTACCAACAGAATTTGAACCAAACACAATACAATTTAATTTCGAAGCAATCCAAACACTCGATAACAGTGAATTGAAATAGTTTTCAATAATCAATATTATTGTGAAGTTTAAACATCAGTATTCGTATTTAAATATTCAAAAGGTGTGAAGTTTATTTAAAAAAAAAAATTCCACACAAATACCGTATGTTTATGAAGTACTGTGTCTTAGAAATCTATGCAACGGAAAGTATCTTCGATCAGACTATAATAAGAACAGTGTTTTCCAGCGAAGTCACAACGACAATGTCTTCATTGTCGTTATCTGTAAGTGCTGTCAATCTTGATGACCGAGAAAATACTGCTAGCATCACTAGGGACTCAGAGAGAAAAATGTCCAGAGATATGTCTGCAAGTACTGTCAGACATGATGAGCTACCAAATGTTGCTAGGAACCAAAGAGGATGTTGATCGAAAAATGTCCAAAGCTATGTCTGTAAGTGCTGTCAATCACAGCTACGTACTAAATGTTACAAGCAGCGACATGGATAAAGCGAGAACAATGTCAAGAGATAAGAGCTCAAAAAACAGGTATTAGTGAACCTTTGTGTGATTGTGTAAATATTCTTATCGATTATTAGAATCACAATTTGGATATATTTCATATCATAATAATCTTATGTCGTTCGTATCTGTGTTAACTGGTCTATTGTGATGTTTTTTTTCGGTGCATATCCTATTTACAGGATATCGCTGTCAACACCAGCATTTTACTGCTGTTGATGATGTCTTGGCTAGTTTACGTTCAGTAGTTTGCCATTGCTTTCTGAACAACCAGCTTCCATACAACACGTTAAAGCCCCAGCGCGACAAGAGCTGCTGCCAAATCGGTCGCCGCTGTGTTTCGAACGCGTGGTAAGCGGCTCACGAATCGCGTTCGCAAGCCTTAAGGCCACGGAGACCCTATTGTAATTACTCACTTGTTATTACCATTACATTCATGAGTTAGATTTGTTTGACAATATTCATCTCAACGTGTCAGTTTTATGGACTGTTTTTATCTTCAGTGGCTTAATTCGTGTTACTATTCAGCTCTTATTATCTATAATTGTATTCACAAATTGATAGATAAAGCCCGATGCTTATATGTATGTGTTTATTACGCATCTCTGGATTATGAGAGACTGGACGTTGTCACACACTTTGCAGAGCCGTAGGAACATTATAACATAATAATTATAATATCATCTTTAATTTCATTGTCTATCGTTTCGTTGCCCCTTCTAGGAACGTTCAATTACGAACACTTTCAAAATAGGCGAAATAACGATTCGTAATCCCGTATACCCGCGTTTCGAAACACAGCTTTGCGCGATTTGGCAGCAGAGTGCATTGCGTTAGTTTCGCGGTGGTATCGGTGCCGGTCGTTCAGAAAGCTATGGCAAACTACGGCAGAAATGTTGGTGTTGGCTGCAATCTTATATATAAAAGGCGATCTCCGTCTGTCTGTATGTCCGTATGTCCTTTATGCGCTCGCGAACGGCCCATCCGATTGAGATGAAATTTTCTACACGTCTTCCTTTCATTCCAGCGCAGCCCACTGTGATATTTTTTTAGTGTGAAATCGGCTGCTTACCCAATATTATTTCATTTTTCATTTTTCATTGTAATTTCTATACAGCGAGGGGACTTAACTCTGTAAAAGTTATTTCAAGGGGCATAACTTTTCTGTATAACTTATAGTCATATTGTTGCATCGTTTTCAAAGATTTATAAACTCTGTGTCAATAGTTATATACCGGCATATGAGTTATAATAAATAATGATACAATCTTTAAGGCATTTTCAAAGTTTTCATAAAAATAATGCACAATGCATAACATTGTAACTCATCTTTTTATGCTTAAGAAGTTACTGTAGTCATGCAGTCATGTAGTCTTCCTCATCCAGCTCCTACTCCTCCTTTTCCTTCTTCTGCTGATGCTGCTGCCGCCGCTCCATTTACCCAAGTTAATTGTTGGGGAAGATGTAAAGACCTTTCAAGTGCTCTTTCTAATGCTTTTTGTAAGTTGGTCTTCGTTTATCTAAGGTTGTTCTAACTGCAACCAATAAATGATTAGACAGACAGGCAGACAGACAGACAGACAGAGAGGGAGGGACAGACAGACAGACAGACAGACAGACAGTCCGGAACGGGAACTTATATGAATTAAATGAGATGCTCGCCATCAGGGGCTGGGCGAAGCCGGGCCGGATCAGACAGACAGACAGACAGACATATAGACAGACAGACAGACAGATAGATAGTCGGGAATGGGAACGGGAGCTTATATGACTACTTATATGAATTAAATGAGATGCTCCACACCAGGAGTTGGGCGATGCCGGGCCGGGTCAGACAGACAGACAGACAGAAAGACAGACAGACAGACAGACAGACAGACATGCAGTCATGTAGTCTTCCTCATCCAGCTCCTACTCCTCCTTTTCCTTCTTCTGCTGATGCTGCTGCCGCCGCTCCATTTACCCAAGTTAATTGTTGGGGAAGATGTAAAGACCTTTCAAGTGCTCTTTCTAATGCTTTTTGTAAGTTGGTCTTCGTTTATCTAAGGTTGTTCTAACTGCAACCAATAAATGATTAGACAGACAGGCAGACAGACAGACAGACAGAGAGGGAGGGACAGACAGACAGACAGACAGACAGACAGACAGTCCGGAACGGGAACTTATATGAATTAAATGAGATGCTCGCCATCAGGGGCTGGGCGAAGCCGGGCCGGATCAGACAGACAGACAGACAGACATATAGACAGACAGACAGACAGATAGATAGTCGGGAACGGGAACGGGAGCTTATATGACTACTTATATGAATTAAATGAGATGCTCCACACCAGGAGTTGGGCGATGCCGGGCCGGGTCAGACAGACAGACAGACAGAAAGACAGACAGAAAGACACACAGACAGACAGACAGACAGACAGACAGACAGACAGACAGACAGTCGGTAACGGGAACGAGAACTTATATGACTACTTATATGAATTAAATGAGATGCTCCCCACCAGGGACTGGGCGAAGCCGGGCCGGGTCAGCTAGTGTCCTATAAAGGATATGCAAAAAAAAATCTTCAGTACCGTAGCTCTATTAAGTTCATTTTTACAGCACATGATCACGCGTCGGGCTAAACTAAGCAATCGCATATGTCGCGGAAGATTTACCTCTGTCACGCGGTACACACGGTTTAGAAAAAAATCACATTAGCCTATAACAGAAGAGGTGATTTTATCGCTCCTTTTTTCCAAACTCTTGTTTACAAGTGTAGAAAATGTCTCCTTCTTCACGCATTAAGTACGTATGCGCTAAATGGTGCTTTTCCCATATTAAGACAAAACGGCGCTGGACGGGAGGTGCGACCAACAGCACGATGGCTGCCTTTACTTCCAGGATCATTTCCTGGTACCCGTGTTGTTGAAGCACTTGAGACATTATGTACCGGTCAATCTGACAATATTGTATCTGATAATTTCCACTGACTTTATTAAAGGAGCATAGGAGTTCAACTGTTATATCCTTCGTTTACCTATTTGATTGACTTTTATTTTAAAATACTGACCGTATTAGCATTAGCCCAAATAAAAAAAAAGTTCTAATGCTCTTTTCCAGTTGTATCTCTTGTTTATGTATTCTAGTGCTGCAATTAAGTTATGTTGTCCTGATTTCCTCTCATTATTACTTCTCCTTTATGTTATTACCAGCTGACCCGGCCCGGCTTCGCCCAGTCCCTGGAAGGGATCTATCAGTTTGTCTGTCTGCTTGTTTCTTTGTCTGTCTGTCTGTCTGTCTGGCTGACCCGGCCCGGCTTCACCCAACCCCTGGTGGGGAGCATCTCATTTAATTCATATAAGTAGTCATATAAGCTCCCGTTCCCGACTATCTGTCTGTCTGACTGTCTATCTGTCTGTCTGACCCGGCCCGGCTTCACCCAGTCCCTGGTGGGGAACATCTCATTTAATTCATATACGTAGTCATATAAGCTCCCGTTCCCGACTATCTGTCTGTCTGACTGTCTATCTGTCTGTCTGACCCGGCCCGGCTTCACCCAGTCCCTGGTGGGGAGCATCTCATTTACTTCATATACGTAGTCATATAAGCTCCCGTTCCCGACTATCTGTCTGTCTGTCTGTCTGTCTATCTGTCTGTCTGTCTGACCCGGCCCGGCTTCACCCAGTCTCTGGTGGGGAGCATCTGATTTAATTCATATACGTAGTCATATAAGCTCCCGTTCCCGACTATCTGTCTGTCTGTCTATCTGTAAATTCATGTGACAATGTTTTTTCCTATGCACTGTTGATGAAAGAAAGCTGAGTGAGTGGAAGGGCCGAATGTAAGACGGGCCTGCGTGCCCAATTTGTTACCCTTTGAAAATAAAGTCTGTTCGTAAAGTCTGTTCGTTCTGTCTGTCTGTCTGAGCCGGCCCGGCTTCAACCAAGTCCCTGGTGGGGAGCATCTAATTTAATTCATATAAGTAGTCATATAAGCTCCCGTTCCCGACTATCTGTCTGTCTGTCTGTCTGTCTGTCTGTCTGTCTGTCTGTCTATCTATCTGACCCGGCGTGGCTTCGCCCAGCTCCTGGCGCACAGTAACTTAAAAGAATGTCCTTCCACACACCTATCCATTATTGTTAATGACAACTGTTTTTAAATCACCTACATGACTGTAGATAACTTCTTTAAGCATAAAAAAATGAGTTACAATGTTATGCATTATGCATTATTTTTATGAAAGCTTTGAAAATGCCTTAAAAGATTATATCATTATTTATTATAACTCATATGCCTGTAAATAACTATAGACAAAGAGTTTATAAATCTTTGAAAACGATGCAACAATATGACTATAAAGTATATAGAAATGTTATTAAAAGTTATGCCCCTTGAATAACTTTTCTAGAGTTAAGTCCCCTTGCTATATAGAAATTATAATTGAAAAATGAAATATTAAATTTTAGTAAGTAAGTAGCCAATTTTACACTAAAAAACTATGACAGAAAGTTGCACAGGAATGAAAAGAAGACGTGTAGAAAATTTCATCTCAATCGGATGGACCGTTCGCGAACTCATAAAGAACGGACGGACACACATCGCCTTTTATAGATATAGATTACTAGTTAACACACACAAACGTAATCTTGGCGGCGGGTATAATGAGATGGGGAGGGGGGGGGGGGTTCGGTTGGAGGATGTGTGCGTGTGGATGGGGAGATGTATTAAGGTGGGGGGATGTGTGGGTGTGTATGGATGGGTGGATGCATGCATGTGTGCCTAGGTTTGTGTGTGGGTGGGTGGGGGATGTGTGTTGGGGATGTGTGGTGGATGGGAGATGTGTGTATGTGGGGGGTGTGTGTGGGGTGTGTGGGTTGGGGGATGGGTGGATGGATGGGAGCATGTATGTGCCTGTGGGTATGTGTATGGATTGGTGGTGGATGTGTGTGGGTGGGGGAATTTGTCTCATAACATGGTAATATGCATTTGTATATGTTTACAACATTCATTTGACAATGTTGTTTTCCTATGTGAATGCACTATGCACTGATGAACGAAAGATGAGTGTTTGGAAGGGCCGAATGTACGACGGGCCTGCATGCCCAATTTGTTACCCTTCGAAAATAAAGTTCGTTCGTTCGTTCGTTCATTCCCAGATCATTCTGCCAATTATCAGGTACACATCTGGGCCGGGGTGGCACAGTTAGCGGAGTGACTAGCTTGCTAGCCTGAAGGTCATATGTTCCAATCCTCTGTGAGGAAGGAATCGTCTTCAAACTTACCCCGACTCCGAGGTCGACCCAGCCTAAAATAGATCCAAAGAAATGCGACGGGAGATAAAGGCGGCAAGCATGATATTGACCACGCCATACATAGAGTATCGTTTGGTGTTTAACAAAATAGGCCGTACACCATAAACCCATTATTCCCTCATAACCTGGGAAAGGGCTCTTTATCCTACTTAAATATGAGTCGACCCCAGAGCCGTAAAAGGTACCAGAGAAGACCCAGAAGACATGAAAACAGACCACCAATATTAAGACATGTCTGGAGGAAGGATGGCGACTGGTAATCATCCCTTAAGGAAATAACACCATAAGATGGGGCGGGTACACAATTACGCCAGACCTTAAGAAGTGTGCCACTTTGTCCAGACAATGTAAAACCACAAGGATGAAACGAACACAGTCACAACAATTCAAACATTTTCAAGGAAGCAGATATACGCAGCTCCATTTACGAAAGAAGAAGTATGAGATACACTATAAGGGCCACGACTATAACGAAATCGATAAGTCCACGGTTGAACGGGGCCACTCGTCTCAAGAACTTATCTGAACTTAAAGAGCCATAATGGTTAAAACATAGAATCCTACCACAGTTAGGGATTTGAACCAAGACGTTCTTGGCCAAATACAATAGTCCTCTGGTTCATTGTTCTCACGACACGGCCCATTGCGATGTTTGGCTGTTCACCATGCTAACATACTGCTGAGCAGGACTCGATTTGAGTCAAGAGGGAAGCGACGGCCAGGTTGGCCTACACTCCCAAAGAGGCTGTTCTCAAATGCTTCCAACAAAGAAACGCACTAACCACTATGACATCGCGCCTGCAAGTTGATTGATACACCCCGATAACATAGATTCCCATTATGAACGATTCCCGCCAACCAGTTTCCCCCCGTCTGCATATTCAGATCTTGGGAAACTATGAACCGAATAGCGAGTGTTTAGCCCAGTTATGGTTTTTGATTTAGTATTGATCCGCCGTGCAATGATTAGGTTGAGTCACGTGATCTGTGTTCAGTGGAAATGCTTCGAAGGCTTACGCCAAATGGAAAATATATTGACTGCACCAGGATTTAATATCAGGGAAAGGGACAATGACACCTGGTCGGTTGTGAATCAGTAGCGATATAAGGATTACGCGGTCCAGTGGTTTCGATATTTCGCTTCATTTAACATAACACACAGACAAAATATCACAATCTATAGAAACGAGACGATAATGAAGCATGTATGTGAAGGGACATTATGGCCTATTTATTGAGAATGAAATAAACTAAATGTTATTTAATGTGGTGAAAAAATAAGTTCGCAGATATTGATCTACACTCATAGAGGTAGAGGGCAGAAGAAGCTGTTAGATTACACACTAGATAATAGAACTATTGAAATCTACAGAGGCCAACACAGGGATTCGAGCCTGCCAAGTTTTCCCCGGAGTGATTTGGCAACACTGATGATAATCATGCCGATCTCCCTGGCCGAGAGGTTTGCAGCTTTCTCTGTAACCCCGAATGCTCTCGTGGTTGACGTGAGCGCATGAGAACTGGAAGCGGTTCGAGTCGCGCCAGTGACTTATGAGAGTATGGAACCGGTCGCTCAGAAAGCAAACTACTGAGCGTAATCTTGACAAGAAATCAACAATCAGCTGAAAGATGCTGATGTTGACAGCGATGTCCTGTATAGGATATGCAAAACATTTATTTGCTAATGATCATAGCTGGCACGGATTTATCTATACTGGACATTGTTGTCAAAGACCGAGTTCACAAAACCACCCAGGTCAATGTGGAAAACGAAGGAAAACCACCACAACATCTAATAAGAATAAGTGTTTGAGCAAGTCACACATCGGGAGATGCTGAGTAACTTGGCGCAAGCCTTCTAACTGGAAAACCTGATACAATATTCGATGATATCTGTTATCTGTCGGGGTATTATCCTTGTACCCCTTGTCATTTACTTAGACATCCCTTCTACCAACATACACATCCCGGCGGCTAAGAGTACCAGTTCTGTGTTGGTTGATGAAGCCCCTCACTCTCCCGATGTGTCTCGCATGTCTGGCCTTGCCAGTTCTTACTCCTCTCTCTCTCTCTCTCTCTCTCTCTCTCTCTCTCTCTCTCTCTCTCTCTCTCTCTCTCTCTCTCTCTCTCTCTCTCATATTCTAGACAATGATGTGGATTAACTGTCGTCAAAATCCTCCGCTCTCCACATCTCTCTAAGAGCATTAATAACACCGACACGATCCATGCACTGGCCATCTGCAGGGAGTGCAGAGCCAGCAAGTTTATCAGCTCATTCATTTCCCTCAACTCCCGCATGTCCCGGAACGAAGATGAAGGTGACTCTACGGACCACAGACCTAAGCAGCAATGATATGATGATATGTAAGATGAAAACTGAATAAATACATAAATGGATTATTTTTATTTCATAACAAAACAACACCGACGTCTGCGCTTCTGAACCTGCTTCGGTATATTCCTTAAGTGGCATACCAGATTTGTAATTAGCACGACGGAAAACTTCACCATTCATACATTTCCAGACTTTCTGATAGAGACTGATAACGCTTCGATCTGTCCTGAGTGTAATGACATAGTTTTTCCTGCACCCATTTTACAGGTCATGAGTGTGCAGTGCGAACCCCACATTTTAGTTGATCAATCGGCACTCGATAGGTTATCTGATCAATATTACGTTACCGCCTAAACTTCCCGTGACGTTTCCCTAGTACAGTCAGATGCGAAGAATTCAAACCAACGAATCTGTGGATAAAGGGAACTGAGTAGCTCAACCATGACAAAGCACTCTCCCATTTTTGGTATCGGATTCAGACTTTCTCAGCCAAATGCAGTTTTCCTCTAGTTCATTAGCCCCCCCCCCCCCCCCCCCACCCACCCCCCCCCCCCCCCCCCCCCCCCCCCCCCTCCTTATTCTCACAACATGGTTCCTTGCGATGTTTGGCTGTTTACCAAGCTAAAAATATCAAAAATATCAATGAAAAGGACTCGATTTAAGTCAGGAGGAGACATGTCGAAAGCAGCGTCCACGTTGTACTCCATTCATAAAGAGACCTTCCTCAAAGACTTCCAACATTATCGGGCCGTAGTGAGACGTGCGCACAATCTCATGGAAAGTATTTTGAGGGAGATTATTTTTGAGACCTTCAGGTGGGTAATTATATATTTTCAGACCAAAAGTCTGACATTTTGTAAACAGATCTCGTAAGTTCGTCCGTGTATACATAATTAATAATATTTCCATGGTCAGACCACTTACTTGAACGAGGAAGGCAAGGGAAAACCATATGATATTTCCAAGAATACGATGTTGAGCACGCCACAAATTTAGAATCTTCAAACATTTCCCGCCAGTCCTTAGACTAATCAGTCTTACATAACACTACTTTAATCGTCTGATAAAATTCCCTCTTTTGACATATCCGACATTGGGTTGGTGCAATTGAAGACTCCATCTGCACAACCTGACGTATCTGGCAATGGGTTGATGCATTTGAAGACTCTATCTGAACAACATGACGTTCCTTTCGGCTGAAACATTTCCTCCCTGCTTGATGCCTTTCCCTCGCACGGTGTGATGTGCAGCCACGGGTAGTTTCATGTCTAACCTGCACGCATCATTGAATCATAGTTCTACACCTGATCATTTCATCTTATTCCTCTTGTACCTTGCGGTGTCGAGGTGAAGCATAAAAAGCGGGAGAGTGCCTGTTTATGGGCGTCATGTATCGAGATTCCTATGGACTCTGCTATTCCCCCTGTCAACCGTTTACGTGGTCGGCTTCTTTTTTTGTTTCCATCTAGTCTGTACATCATTGCTTGTTGTGATATACTGTTAGTTGGTAACCTACTTGCATGGCCAAACCATTTAACTTGTTGCCTTCTGATACAATCTAGCTCTGCTTTAACCCCCACTTTAGTCCTAATTTCTTCATTTCTGATTTTATCTCTTCTTGATACAATGGGTATTCTTCTCAGGAATCTAATTTCGTTGTTGTGTTTTCCCCTTTCTCTTTTTCTGTCATTGTCCAGATTTGGCATTGGGGGAAAAGAGTTAGTTGGGAGGAAGATTATGTATTAGAATGCTTACTTAGTAACTACGGATACGTGTGTGTTCCTTAGTATTGATGCCATTTGTCCAATGAGTTGGTTGGCCTTATTGAATCAATTGTCGATCTCTTCTTCTGATTTTCCATTTACAGATATTATACTTCCTAAGTATTTGAAGGTCTTTAATTGTTTCATGGGGGTGTTCTTGTAGCTGAAACTTTTTTGTTTTTTTCTTCTTTGGTTATAGCCACTATCTCTGTTTTACTGATGCTAATTTCCATGTTATGTTTCTTACACACTTCGTTTAGACTATGCATGTGGTCTTGTAATTCTACTTCTGATTTTCCTATTAGTGCTTGATCGACCACAAATAGGAGTACTTTATTAGTGTAATTTGCCGTTGGTTCTTTTTCTATGTTCTGTTCGTCAAGTGGCGTTCTTGCGATCTCTAGCTGGTTTCTTTAAATGTGCTCTCTATATAGGTTATGGACAAGAAGGAAGAGGGGGAGAGGGTACGTGGGTGGGTGTGGGGGGGGGGGGGGAGGACACAACCTTGTCGTTTTCCGGATCTTATGGTGAAGGGTTCGGAGTGTCCTCCAATTGTTCTCATTATGCATTCACAGTTGTTGTATAAGCTTCTGCAAGTTTGTTAGATGTGTACTTACTCCACATCTTGTGAGGATTGCCAACATCTATCTACTCTGTCACACGCCTTTTCTTTTCGACAAAGGCTAAGTAAAGTGTTTAATTAAATTCGATTGATTTTTCTATAAGTTGTCTAAGAGTAAATATGACACCTGTGCATCCTTTGTTTTTCCAAATCCAAATTGTGTTTTGATTAGCTGGAGTTCTATCGTAGTTCGTAATCTTTTCTCAAGAATTTTGCAAAATATTTTTCCAGTATGACTCAAAATTGAAATGCCTCTGTATTGTATGCAGTCTCTTTTACTGCCTTTGTTTTTCCAAATTGGAGTAATTATGTCGTTTCCTCAGTCTCGTGATGTCTGTTGTTCTATCCAAACATTGTTAAATAGTCTATGTAGCCATGCCGTTCCTACTTCTCTTGCTGCTTTAATTAGTTCATTTGGTATTTCGTATTGTCCCAGTGATTTATTCAATGGTGCTAATCTGAACAAGAACAAGGGTGATCGGAGTGACTGTAACAACTATAGGGGTATCTCACTTCTGTGTATTGTTGGAAAAGTATTTGCCAGAATTGTTCTGCGCAGACTTCAAGTCCTAGGAGATCAAGTCTACCCCGAATCACAGTGTGGCTTTCGACAGAACCGGTCTACCACTGATATGATATTCTCATTGCGACAAATGCAAGAAAAATGCCGTGAACAGAATCAACCACTGTTTATTGCCTTCATCAACCTCACAAAGGCATTTGATTTGGTCAGTCGTGAGGGTCTGTTCAAGGCACTAAAGAAGATTGGCTGCCCACCAACTCTTCTGTCCATTGTGGAATCGTTCCACACAGGCATGAGGGGTATAATCAAGTTTGATGGTGCAACTTCTGAAGAATTTGAAATCAAGAGTGGAGTTAAGCAAGGTTGTGTACTAGCTCCCACCCTCTTTGGAATATACTTTTCACTTCTACTGAAATATGCATTTCGTGATCAGGATGGTGGTATATACATTCACTCACGCTCAGATGGCGGCCTCTACAATGCTCAGAGATTGAAGGCTAAGACCAAAATTAGGAGGGTACTGATCAGAGAGTTGCTTTTTGCAGATGATGCTGCAGTTACGACCCACTCTGAGGAAGAATTGCAATGTCTACTATCTGCATTCTCCAATGCTTGTTCTGAATTTGGTTTAACAATTAGCAAAAAGAAGACACAGATTATGTCACAAGGTGCACATGGGGTACCATCAATCTTTATTGACGACGCCGAACTAGAGATAGTAGACCATTTTACATATCTAGGATCAGTGGTAAATAGCAAATTATCCCTAGATCAGGAAATCAACATCCGGATTGGTAAGGCAGCAACAACAATGAACAGGTTAAGAAAAAGAGTCTGGGAGAACAGGAAGCTTACTGCCAAAACAAAAGTCCTTGTCTATCAAGCCTGTGTCCTTAGTACTCTTCTCTATGGCAGTGAAACCTGGACAACTTACTCACACCAAGAGAACAATTTAAACAGCTTTCATATGCGGTGTCTGCGAAGAATTCTTGGTATTAAGTGGCAAGACAAAATCACAAATACTGAAGTATTGGAAAGATCAGGTTGTGTGACAGTTTATTCCATGCTCAGTCTTCGTAGACTTAGATGGATAGGACATCTTAGGAGGATGGATGATGGTAGAATACCAAAGGATATCTTTTTTGGTGAATTACAGATGGGTAAGAGATCTCAGGGTCGGCCTCTACTACGATACAAAGATGTGTGTAAGCGGGACATGATTGATACAGGCATTGATAATGCACATTGGGAGCAAGTCGCCGCTGAACGTGTTGCATGGAGGGCAAATATCAGAAATGGAATAAAGTCAAAGGAGAAAATTATTGCAGAAAAGTCACACACCAAGCGTTTGAGACGTAAGATGGTGCATGATGGTGGAAATGACCACGTGTTCACATGCACCCACTGTGAACGGACATTTACAGCGCAAATTGGCCTTATCAGTCACACTCGCTACCGCCATAGTTAAAAGTTATTATGCCTTTTTAGAGCACAAACTATCGTCTGTCAAGACGGCAAGGTGCCAATGAGCTAATCTGAAGTTTTCTCCAATTTCCTCTTTCAGTATGTCTAGTTCTAGGTCTTCGATGGCATCTGTGTCGGTTTCGCGAATTCATGTGGCATCCTGTAACTCTCATAGAAGTTGTCCTTTGGAATGCATCCACCTGGCATGCGGTATATATGACCAAACCATCATAGTCTATGCTGTCGACGAAGAGTGTGTATGGTCGGATGACCTGTGTGTAAGTTACCTAAGGACATTTTACATGCGTAATAGGGTATTCTGTTTATGGTGCTAGACCCATATTTTTATAGATGAATCGACATTCCAGGGCCGATGGGATCAATATCACACCAAACGCCTTAACATCCCAAGATAAATTCTGGTACATATTTAGGCTGGGACGACCTGGGAGTCCATTTTAATTTAAAATAAACAGCAACAATTCGTATGGATGTAAATTCGAACCCATGGCCACAGGAAGGCATACAAACGTCTAGTCGTTGGGCCACCACAAGTCCCAAGATTTACTTAGCGATCAAAAAGTTTCTAGAGTAAATTTAGTAGCGATCATGTCGGTCAATTGTACACTATCATCATCTCTCCTCAGCTTGGACAGCAACAGCCCCAACCAGCGCCTCGAAGATCACATCAAACTACACCACCTGCAACAGATTATGCAGGAGTTCTTCCAGCACACCCCTGACGACGACCTCCTGGTTCCCCAGGCGCCTGGCTACTTCTCGGGCAAGCTCCGCAGGCGTATACCTGGCTCCATGAACCTGGAGGAGTTTAAGGACACCATCTTCAGAGTACTTGGAACTGATGAGTACGATGATTATCTCGAGAAGCTGTTCATCAAGGTAATAGAACACGGAAACTACCTTATCAATATACAGCTTGTCTCTGAAATGAGCCACATGTATCCACCTCCTCGTGCTTCTCCAGCCCCTGCTCCTCCTGATCATAATCTTACTCTTCCTTATCATCAAGCATCTCCTTCTTCTTCACCTTGTCTTTCTTCTTTTCTACTTCTTCTTCATTGTCCTTCTCCTCTTCTTCTTCTTCTTCATGATTCTGTTCTTGCTCTTCTTCTAGTTCTTTTTCTTGTTCTTCTCCATATTATTAATCTGTCTCTCACAACCTTGTATGTTTTAGTTTACCTCTGTTTCTCTTGCCATGTGATATACAAAGAAATTACTTTCTATTTTACTATTGAAAGGTCTTCTCAGTGTTCACCTTAACTACTACCAGCGTTTTTCCTTTATGGTTTAAATTTATAAATATCGAAAACCATGCAAGGTGACAAATCAACCATTCAGGTGCCGTCCCCGCAATGAAGGTTGGCTGCAATGGATTCCCAACACTGTCTGTGTCTCACCCTGACTGTACATTCTATCAGAAAGCTGTTCGTCCATCTTGTGATGTTATCTTCCCACTTGTATCATTGTCTACCGCTTGCTCGCTCGCCTTCAACTTTGTCTTCCAGTGTGGTTTTTATAAGAGTGTTGTGTCTTTTAAAGTGGCCGAAATATTTTACTTCTCTTTATTATTTCTTTGATCATTCTCTTTTTATTCCCAGTTTTTCTAGAACCTCTGCATTTGATTGCTTTTGTTTCCATGAAATTCGAGATATTCTTCCGTATATCCACATCTCCAGGGCATCTATTTGATTTTCTAATTTGCTTGTTAATTGTTCAGGCTCCCGCCTGATAAAAGTAAGATTCAAATTTATATCATCATCATCATCATCATCATCATCATCATCATCATCATCATCATCATCATCATCATCATCATCATCATCATCATCATCATCATCATCATCATCATCATCATCATCATCATCATCATCATCATCATCATCATCATCATCATCATCATCATCATCATCATCATCATAATCATCATCAACATCATCATCATCATCATCACGATAGTAAGTTCGAAGACTGGTGTTTTGTGATGACATCCCCTCACTGCCGGATGCTCTCACCAACCCTACAGAGATCAACATCCATCGGAGCCGCCTATGTCTTTCTTCTGTGATGTAGCTGTTTCCTTGATGTTCTCTTCTACTTTACTCCACACCTGGGCTTTTCTCATCAGTACTAAATACCAACCAATTCGATCAGATAAATACCAACGATAATAATAAAACCAACACGAACTGGAAATTTGATTTGAATAACAACAACTAAAGGCAATACAACACAAGATCAGGGGGTCAGCATGGCGGAATGGGTAAGAGAGCTGGCTCTTAAACTTCCGGTGTGCTGATGTCAAGGCAGCGGGTTCAACCCGTACACCGGTCAGTAGGACTAAAATGTTGACTTCTCGTCCCTTACTTGGAGACGTGACTTTACAAGTTTCTCAGACGTCGGAGTGGAATAACCTGATGACAAGGGGCACTGGTGATAGGGTAAGCAAATCTATGCACACACAAATCAGTTCATGTATACTAGAAGTAGTACCATGTGTGTGGACTACGCTTGGGTTCAAACCGAGCGTACGTTAAACAAAAAAATAATGATCATAATGGAAACAATGAACACAATTTAAACGCCTTAAAAATGAAATAACTATAGGCAAAAAGCGGGTCTTCCTGGCGAAGGGATTAACGACTTTCTCCGTAATCCCGTATATCCACGTGAGGAACACAGCTGCGTGAGATTCGGCAGCGGATCACGTCGCGTAGGTTTCTTAAGGGGGTATGTGAGCCGGTCGCTCAGAAAGCAATGGCAAACTACTGAGCATAATCTTGCCAAGAACATCAACAACAGGTGAAAAATGCTGGTGTTGACTGCAACGTCCTGTAAGGGATATGCAACTTGAAAAAAAAACAATAGGCTAAAAGTAGCAATAACAACCAGATGATTCCACATATAGAATAATAGACAAACAGAAACAGGGATAACTTAGAAAGAACAACAAGGAGTAAAAAGGAAAAAAAAAATAAATGTCAGTATAACTAAAAAAAAGTAGAAATAAACTTAATAAAATTATTGTAGTGAAAGGAATAACGATTAGCAACGGAGCAAAAATCGAAGATATCGTCGGCGTAGGAAGAAATGAATGACAAAGGCAAAGAGGAACCCCGCCAGAGGAAGTCGTCTAACGCACAAAGGACCATGAAAATATTACACCGCTCTATGAACCACCTTAAATATTCAAAGCCGGGTATTCCTTTAGTTAATTTAACCACAGAAGTCACAAACAATATGTTGCACGAATATTGCCTGGCATATCTCGCTGCACCTCATCAGGTGCATACTTCAGAGTCGTACATCACATGAAGTGAATAAATGAATAATACTTTAGCTAAAACAATTAAAAGACATAGTCACAGGTCTTGTTCGAATGTGGGACATTTGTTATCGCCTCGGTAATTTCAATTTTTAACGCGAAGACGCCTCAACACCTCATAAACAATGTCCATAAAGTGAACAAAGATTAAGCGTTTCGTATACTGGACTATATTCGGTGAACAATGAGCTATTGCTCAAATATAGTGAAGCGTTAACAATTAACGGTCCCGGTCGGTTTTATGCAAACGGAAAGACTTCGTGTTAAATGTACTTTCCAAGATATTTTCTGACACTTTTAATTCCCAAGTCACGTCCTGGTACCGATGTCAGGCTGGGTCGACTTTGCAGCGCCGGTCAATGTTCAAACTCCGCTCCGATGCGACCTCGAACTTGTGACCACCGGGCCGGCAGGTGTGTGTCTAGCTTCTAGGTCACCTCGATTACACCCCCTCCCCTTCCCCCAGGTGAAATAAACAATAACTGGGCATTGTCTTTCACAAAAGTTGGATACTCTGTCTGAAGCTTACGTGGACTGGAACGAGTTTTGTACCCATCTATTGTTGCTGTTGTAGCAATCTATTGTTGCTGTTGTGCCCATCTATTGTTGCTGTTTCACTCATCTATTGTTGTTGATGTACCGTTCTATTGTTGTTGTGCCCATGTATTGTTGATGTTGTTATCCATCTATTGTTGCTGTTGTTACACATATATTGTGTTGCTGTTGTTACCCATCTATTGTTGCTGTTGTTACACATCTATTGTGTTGCTGTTGTTACCCATCTATTGCTGCTGTTGTAGCCATCTATTGTTGCTGTTGTTACCCATCTATTGTTGCTGTTGTTACCCATCTATTGCTGCTGTTGTAGCCATCTATTGTTGCTGTTGTTACCCATCTATTGTTGCTGTTGTTACCCATCTATTGCTGCTGTTGTTACACATCTATTGTGTTGCTGTTGTTACCCATCTATTTTTGCTGTTGTTACCCATCTATTGCTGCTGTTGTAGCCATCTATTGTTGCTGTTGTGCCCATCTATTGTTGTTGTTGTTACCCATCTATTGTGGCTGTTGTTACCCATCTATTGTTGCTGTTGTTACCCATCTATTGTTGCTGTTTCACCCATCTATTGTTGCTGTTTCACCCATCTATTGTTGCTGTTGTTACCCATCTATTGTTGCTGTTGTTACCCATCTATTGTTGCTGTTGTTACCCATCTATTGTTGCTGTTGTTACCCATCTATTGTTGCTGTTGTGCCCATCTATTTTTGCTGTTTCACCCATCTATTGTTGCTGTTGTTACCCATCTATTGTTGCTGTTGGTACCCATCTATTGTGTTGCTATTGTTACCCATCTATTGTTGCTGTTGTGCCCATCTATTTTTGCAGTTTCACCCATCTATTGTTGCTATTTTTACCCATCTATTGTTGCTGTTGTGCCCATCTATTTTTGCAGTTTCACCCATCTATTGTTGCTATTGTTACCCATCTAATGTTGCTATTGTTACCCATATATTGTTGCTGTTGTGCCCATCTATTGTTGCTGTTGTGCCCATCTATTGTTGCTATTGTTACCCATCTATTGTTACCGTTGTTACCCATCTATTGTTGCTGTTGTGCCCATCTATTGTTGCTGTACCCATCTATTGTTGCTATTGTTACCTATCTATTGCTGCTGTTGTAGCCATCTATTGTTGCTGTTGTGCCCATCTATTGTTGCTGTACCCATCTATTGTTGCTATTGTTACCTATCTATTGTTGCTGTTGTAGCCATCTATTGTTGCTGTTGTGCCCATATATTGTTGCTGTTTTACCCATCTATTGTTGTTGATGTACCGTTCTATTGTTGTTGTACCCATATATTGTTGCTATTGTTACCCATCTATTGTTGCTGTTGTTACCTTTATTGTTGCTATTGTTACCCATCTATTTTTGCTCTTGTTACCCATCTATTGTGTTGCTGTTGTTACCCATCTATCGTTTTGCTGTTGTGCCCATCTAATGTTGCTGTTGTTACCTATCTATTGTTGCTGTTGTTACCCATCTATTGTTGCTATTGTTACTCATCTATTGTTGCTGTTATCAGTCTATTATTGCGGCTGCTACCCATCTATTGTTGTTGTTTCCCCCCACATATTATTACTGTTGTACCCATCTTTTGTTGCTGTTGTTAGTCAACGTTTGTTGCTGCTGTAGCCATCTATTGTTGCTGTTTCAACCATGTATTGCTATGTCTTTCCCAACAGTTGGACACTCTGTCTGACGGTTTCGTGGACTGGAACGAGTTTTGTACCCATCTATTGTTGCTGTACCGAGAGAATGATTATCTGCACACTAAATATGATCTGCCTTTTGTTGAGGAAGCCAAGATCCGACATATTGTTCATAACAGGGTAAGTGGTATGTTAGCGTTTCTGATACTGTGCACGTTTTACTATCTGGTTGGTATGTTATAATTACTGGTACTTTGTACGTATTACTATCCGGCAGGTATGTTATCGCTACTGGTACTTTGTACGTATTAGCCAGGGTTGTCCATGGGAAATAATTCACATTGCGTGGTAATTTATGCATGTCCCATCCCATCCCGTCCCATGGGACTTTCCCAAGGGATTCCCTTGGGAATAACATTCCCATGGCCAAGCCTGCCAGGCTTGGCCATGGACATGTTTTCTATCCCATCCAATGGTAATTTGTGCCTGTCCCATCCCGTCCCATCCCATCCCGACACTATTCAGAAAATCCTCCCCTTTTCCCCATGGAATTCCCATGGCCATGCCTGCGTATTACTATCTGGCATGTGAAAGACACGTGGATACAGACAGCGGGATTTATAACATATAATGGGTTAATATTTAATCGTTAAAAATCTTGTTTATTGTACAGTGTTGATCTCCTGATGACCATACTTCTTTACGTCATCTTTTTGCCAGCGTGATACTAGGACCCAATTTGGGGGGGGGGGGGGGGATGTTTGCATTTCCTATACAGGGCATCGCAGTCAACCCCAGCATGTTTTTGACTGTTTGTGATTTGTTGGCAAGTTTACGTTCAGTAGTTTGCCATTGCCTTGTAAACTATTAGCACTCATACCATTGTATGAAAACTAGCGCAAGGCGGTGTGATACCAAATCACTCACAGCTGTGTGTCGAACCCGGTATGTGGAATTGTGAATTGCGCTCCTAACCTCTTCACCACAGCAAAGCAAAAAAAAAAAAAAGGTGTTAACGCTGTACCTCTCCATCCATGCCGCAGGATGCCACCAAGGAGGTCCCGTCCATGTGTTACTGGTACCATTGAGGGAAGTAAAGAATAATAACATAATATAACTTGATTTACTTGGTTATTTCAAGATTTGAGGTTTAAAGATTGAGCACAGCCCACTATTGGCAACGCTGATCGTATTCCGGTACGAACCTTGGGTCTTGTCCACGTCAGATTGGAAGCACTAGACTCGAGTTTCGCTCTCGTTTGAGCTCGTCACTAGTGCCATCCCTAACTGGACCCGGGATCGAACTCCAGTTTACTGGCGTGTGGGGCGGATGTGTAACCATTTGACCACATGACCCACGCTACTTGCGACCAAATTATCATACAAATAAATCAATGTGATCGTTGCTCGCTGAACTTTAGGCGCCTGGTGTACCTTATCGAGAAGACCTGATCATTCTGGGCCACATCGAATGTCAGTCGCAGCAATCGGGCAAACTTTGAGCTATAGCCTACAATGGGCGACGCTGTGATCTTCTAGTATGATAATATGGTTGCATCTAGTGTGAGCCATGTGGTCGAATGGTTACACACCCTCCGGAGTTCCATCTCTGGTCCGATCGGGGATTATTAACTTGCCATACATGTCGTAAGACGTCACCAAGAAGGGTCGTGTATAGTGCTATCTTCTTCATTCCGTAGAAACACTGTAGCTCTAAAATTCCACCGACCATGAATACTTCTACAGATAGAGGGGAAACAAAGAAAATGAAAGTAGGCTCTTCCAGCAGACGTTTTAAAAAGGGTAAAAAAAAAAATCAAGATGATCGACGCCAGTGCACGGGGTTTTCAATCCAATTCAACTTTATTTTAAAAGGGTTACAAATTGGGCACTCAGGCCCGTCTTACATTCGGCCCCTCCAATCATTTCATCTTTCATTCATCAATAGTGCATGATACATTCATATAGGAAAATACATTGTCAAATGAATGTTGTAAACATAAACAATGCATATTAAAGAAAGAAAGAATCATAACAGTGAGAATAAAAGAACAAACAATCACAACATATGTACAGATATACGCACCATGTAATGCAAACAATAATGAGCAAGAATGCGAGGACTTCTACGAAGACATACATGATGTGCTAAATAAAATAGATAAGCAGGACAACATCATAGTTATGGGAGACTTCAATGCAAGACTAGGACATAACAGAGTGGGCATAGAAAAACACCTGGGAGCATTTGGAGATCAGCAAAATGAAAGGAATGATAACGGAAGTAGACTGATAGAGCTTTGCAGCCAACACGACCTCTATATAACAAACACATTCTATAAACATAAAGATTCGCAAGTATACACCTGGTATAAATGGAACAATCTAGATACTAAAAGCCAAATTGATTTTATATTAATAAGAAATAACAGAAAGAGAAATATATTAGATGCAAGAGCAGTGCCCAATTTAAGTATAAACACAGATCATAAAGCAGTCGTTGCCACAATAAGAACCATTAGAAGAAGAAAACAAAGAGCAGGAAAATACATGCCATGCGAATCAGTAAACTTAAAAAACCTTAAAGACGAGGCAGTAAGGGAAAATTATGAGAAAGAACTAACTGAACTCTTTGTAAAATTACCTACAGAAAGAAAAACAGTGGAAGAAGAATGGGAGATGTTCAAATCAAGCATTTTAAATACTGCAAAAATAACATGCGGAACCACGAAAAAACGCAAAACACGGATAAAGAAAATAACAAGTTGGTGGAACGCAGAAGTAAAGAAAGCGGTAAAAGAAAAAAAGGAAAAATATAAAAAGTGGTTGAAGAGCAAACAGGAATGTGATTACAGAGAATACAGAATAGCGAGAAGACATGTGAGTAGAATAGTAAAGAGGGAAAAACAAAAAGACTGGGAAGAGTATGGAGAAACCCTAAATAAAAACTACAAGGAGGCAACCAGAAACTTCTACAAAAAGATAAGTGCAATGCGAACCAGAGGAGAACCCTTTGACCCAACTGAAATAATTAACAGCGAAAATGGAGAACAAATAAGTGAACAAAAACAGATCCTAATAAGATGGAAGCAGTATTTCGAACAACTTCTCAACATCCCATCAGATGTCACAGGAATTCAAGAGACCTACACAGATGTCACCGAGGAACTAGAGCCAGACATACTAGAAGAAGAAATTATAGAAGCCATCAGATTAGCCCCATTAAACAAATCACCAGGACAGGATGAAATACCAAATGAACTAATTAAAGCAGCAAGGGAAGTAGGAACAGCTTGGCTACATAGACTATTCAACCATGTTTGGGTAGAACAACAGACACCACGAGACTGGGGAAACGCCATAATTATCCCAATTTGGAAAAACAAAGGCAGCAAAAGAGATTGCACACAATACAGAGGCATTTCACTGTTGAGTCATACTGGGAAAATATTTTGCAAAATTCTTGAAAAAAGATTACGAACTACTTTAGAACCCCAGCTAAGCGAAACGCAGCTTGGATTTAGGAAAAACAAAGGATGCACAGACGCCATTTTTGCTCTTAGACAACTTATAGAAAAATCAATTGAATTCAATGAAACACTCTACTTAGCCTTTGTCGACCAAGAAAAGGCATTTGATAGGGTAGATAGAAACAAGCTGTGGGAAATCCTTAAACAATATGGAGTGAGTACACATCTAACAAACCTATGTAGAAGTTTATACAACAACAGTGAATGCATAGTGAGAGCAACTGGAGGAACACTCAGAACCCTTCACCATAAGATCTGGAGTACGACAAGGTTGTGTCCTGTCCCCTCTCTTGTTCATAACATATATAGACAACATATGTAAAGAAACCAGCCAAGCAGAGACAGCAAGAATACCGCATGACGAGAACACAGAAGAAGAACCATCTGCAAATCTAACCATTAGAGAACTCCTGTTTGCGGACGACCAAGCACTAATAGCAAAATCAGAAGCTGAATAACAAGACCACATGAATAGTCTAAACGAAATGTGTAGGGAACATAACATGAAAATTAGCACAAGCAAAACAGAGGTAATGACTATAACTAAAGAAGAACAAACAGCAACAATTCACCTAAACGAACATCCCTTGAAACAAGTAAAGAGCTTCAAGTACCTAGGAAGTATAATATCATCAAATGGCAGATCAGAAGACGAGATCGAAAATAGGTGCAATAAGGCAAATCAACTCATTGGACAAATGGCACCAATACTAAAGAACAAACATGTATCAATAACTACTAAGAAGGCACTTTACAACACAATCTTCCTACCAACTCTGTGCTACCAATGCCAAACCTGGACAATGACAGAAAAAGAGAAAAGAAAAATCACAACAACAGAAATGAGGTTTCTGAGAAGAATACTCAACGTATCAAGAAGAGATAAGATCAGAAATGAAGAAATCAGGACTAAAGTGGGGGTTAAAGCTGCTCTAGATTTTATTAGAAAGCAGCAAGTCAAATGGTTTGGCCATGCAAGTAGGCTACCAGTCAACAGTATGCCACAACAAGCAATGATGTACAGACCAGATGGAAACAGAGGAAGAGGCCGACCACGTAAACGTTGGACGGAGGGAATAACAGAATCCATGGGAATGTCGATATACGAAGCCCATAACCGGGCACTCTCACGAAGTTTATACTTCACCTCGACACCGCAAGGTACAAGAGGAACATGATGAGATGAGATGATGATGAGTCACATCCCTCACCCACCCACACATCCCCCTCCCACTCACATACACCCACTCACCCACACACATCCCTATCCACCTACACACGACCCCCATCCACACATATCACCCACCCATACCCAAACACCCTCCATCCACCCACACACTCCCCCCTCCATCAATCAACACACCCCGCACCCACCCACCAACATACACATTCCCCAACCAACCACCCCTACCCACCAACCCACACAACCCCTTCCCCCCACCAACACCCACACACTTTCTACCATCCACCCAAACATCCCCACCCACCCACACACACACCCCTCACCCACACACATGGGTTTATCCCATATGGCTTGTCTCTTTCCACAGGGCGGCCTGCCGAAAGCATCACATTAAGCACAAATTCATTAGCTCCAGCGACAACAAACACAAGTCTTTGAGAAAACTGCATTCGTGAACCGAACAACTTAGGCTGGACTCGAACCCACAACCTTCGGGGCGCGAGGCAGACCGGTAAACACTTGGCCATGGACACCCTTTTCCAGAAGATGTATAGTGTGATGTGGAGAAGTTCGAAAGGATTCCAGATGGAAGATATTCTTCCTTTCTTCTAGGGAAGTTTGCAGAATTGGCACCTGGAATGTATGCATCGGGAGGGACAAGGCAAGTGGTGGAGGAGGTGGTAGTATAACTTGAACAACTTTTGTCTGGAATCAACATATCAACAGAAACAGAGGAAGACCTAAAACACACGTAGGAGAGATGTATATACAGACATGAATGATACTGGGAGGCTTGGACGGAGCTGCATGGGGTAGCTACGGAAATGACGGCTGGGGGACGAAGGGCAGAAAGAAAAAGAATTCGTCGTTTTCATATCACCTCTCGTTATCCTCGGTACTTGCATTAATGTAATCAACTGTTCATATTTTATTTGCCTCTCAAAATTCAGCAAGAACAAACATCAAAAATTGTGGCGGTTCACAGTCCAGTTAGATACGTAACCATAAGCAAGGTAAGGCATCGTCGCCGTGGCCTGTATTTTCGTAAGTTTAATATAAACATATTGATATATTTGTAATATTGACTTTTGTATAAACTTACAACACGGTGTTCGTGTAATCTTACTGACTTGTTCATTCCACACACAAACACACATGCACACATATACACACTCTCAATGGGTAGTGAGATTGGACGCCCGTGTGTATTGTTGCGCACGTAAAAATCCCTTGACAGTTGGAAATAAAAAAAGAGTAGCCTATCGGCGCTGCCCGGGCAAAATGTTGAGTTAAAAATCTACCCAAAATATTTCAGGATCCTCGCCGGTGCCACAGAGTTCGTGCACTGAGCTGAGATTCTCCGGACTCAGGCTTGAGTTAGGAGTAGAATGGAGCAATTATGGGTTACATCCATGTGCCGTGATGTTGATCCGTCGACTAAACTAAACTAAAATAAACACACACTCAAACACACTAACACACAAACACATTGCTGGCAGTGTTCTTCCACAAGCTTTAGGTATCTCTTTGCCAACATGCTCCACCCCAATGCCCAAAGAAAGTGTGGATGGATAACGAGATGCTACATGTATGTATATATGTATGTATTCTGTCAAGCCAGTTGTAGTAGTCGTAGTAATATGGTTCCAGCTTCACTGCAGCGGGTCGTATCATAATTGCTCCGTTCCTGTGCCAACGAAAATCACATAAAACGGTCATCATTATTCCATGCGAATTTGTGAAGGAAACCATAGCTTCGATAATACAAAATCGCCAGAGTATCGATAGCAGGCTGTCTCCCCCCATACTTGAGGTTCCAATTTATAATATGTCTCCCCACAGACTTGAGGTTCGAATTACAATATACCTCTCCACAGGTGTGAGGTTTGAATTTATGATATACCTACCTATATATGTGAATTTCCAATTTATAATATGTCTCCCCACAGACGTGAGGTTCAAAATTGCAATATGTTGATTGAAAAAGTTATGTATATAACCTTTAATATTGTATATATGTGAAAAATGGAAAATAATCAGACAAGCTAAGCTGAACAACATCTAATAGCAACAGTGAATATAGTTTCTTGGCAAAGTTTAAAGATTACCATAGATGGACAAGTTGAAAGAGAGAATTTTTCAAGAAACACATGAAACTGTACAGTAATTAGAGAAATTAGACGTAGACAGTCAAATCTTGTGTTACTTGTAATCATGATCTAGTAAAGCTCACAATCTTTTCCTCGTTTCATGGTGATTCATTAATTGCCTTGTTAAGTTTCACTGCAGTTCCCCTTATTCTAAGGTTTTGTGGGCACGTTATTATAAGAAATAAACTTGAACATTTAGTGACAATTGGCGAATTTGATGGAAAGAAAGCAAGAGTAAGACAAAGACATGCATGCACGGACGGCTTGGCTACATAGCGTAGACGGGACAAGAACACAGATGTTATCTAAGACTGGTAATTGTATGAGACAACGAACCATGACCGCCCACTCTTATGGGCATGAATCATATCCATGATATGTTCTTTTAAGTCATTGTAGCAACCTACCTTCCTGTTTGCTAATGTTAAAAACACTGGTGGAATTTGTATACTCCACCTGTGGATTCTATACTCCACCAGGAAGGGGCAATCTGCGTGTGGCACCCGACTATGACCATGGACAAGCATTATGTCATATCTGATCACGTGGACGACCAGAAGCGACGCTTCAAAATGTGGGTCACGGACGCCGTGTACATGAGGAACTGCGAGAAGATTGCCATTGGTTCAACCAGCCGGGATATCCGCTTTTACGACGTGTCGTCCTCCCAGTATTTCGAAGAATATCACTTGTTCGGTAAGTCGTTTTCTCTCCTATATTTATATCATAGAGTTATGACAGTGACGTGTTTGTGGAGCATTTCACGACAAACACATTGTTCCGGGTTCAAGTCCCAGTGCGGACGAAACGTGGCCACTAGGTTAAAGCTTCCGCCCCTGTTTCAGAAGTGCTTAATTGGCTTCCAGAAAGGGACTGGGAAGTTAAATACAAACATTGGTACATCATATGCTGTTAAAAAACGCTTAGCTGTCGAAGGCACAGACATAGCCGTAATCTTGATATTCAATAAAATTGTTAATGTAATGAGTTAATTGTTCACGTTGCACACAAGAATGCCTTAGAGTTCAGACAATCAATTGACAGTTGGTTTGCATCTGGGTCACGAGAGATTTTTGGCGTACGAGCTTTCCCGTGAGTTTAGTGTGTGGCCTCTTTCTTGCATCGATTAGAGATTGGCATCTCCTGGGCATGGATGTGATCAGACGTCTGGTGTGGGCCTGTGGGATGGCTGCCGACTCTTCCTGGAGTGCCTGGAACAGATCACAACGATTGGCTGGAGCAACGTCTCCGCGACAAGCACGTCTATGTAGCTCATCTCACAGGTGCTCAATCGAACTCATGTTTGGAGACAGGGATGGCCAGGGAAGGGTGAGAATGTTCTTGGCAGTCAGGAACTGCGTGGTCACCCGTGCACAATGGGGTCTGGCATTGTCCCGTTGAAACACTGAACTTTGGGTAGCCAAAAGTGGAAGGGCAAGGGGTCGAAGAATTTCATTGACGTATCGTGGCACATTAAAGCCTCCTTCAATGTGAACCAATTGACTCCTTCCGCTGTAACTGATCATTCCCCACACCACTGCACCCCCACCAACGTGTGGTCGAGCTTTATTACCGCAGTTGTGGACAACATGTTCATTTCACCCACGGTAGACCCTTCTCCGACTGTCATGACGCTGAAACAAAAATAAAGATTCGCCACTAAACCAGACACATCCCCATTCTTTGTCTCAGCGTTGCCAGTAGTGGGTTGTGCTCAATATTTACATCCCCATTCGTTGTCTGATGCCCAAGGACGATGCTGATTAGCCCAAAGAAGTCGATTTTGGCAATTGTGGCGTGTAAAGACAGGTCCATGATGAGGTGTCGTTGTGCTCGAAGTCCAGCGACATGAGGTCTATTCTGGAGTTTGCTCCGACACATGACGTCTTGCAGGTAATGGCTGAGCATTAGTAGTAGTAGTAGTAATACCACCACCACCACCACCACCACCACCACCACCACCACCACCACCACCACCACCACCACCACCAAACCACCACCACCTGAACCAATACCACTACTACTACTACTACTACTACTACTACTACTACTACTACTACTACTACTACTACTACTGCTGCTGCTGCTGCTGCTGCTGCTGCTGCTGCTACTACTACTACTACTACTACTACTACTACTACTACTACTACTACTACTACTACTACTACACCTGCTGCTGCTACTACTACTACTACTACCACCACCACTACTACTACTACTACTACTACTACTACTACTACTACTACTACTACTACTACTACTACTACTACTACTACTACTACTACCACCACCACTACTACTACTACTACTACTACTACTACTACTACTACTACTACTACTACTACTACTACTACACCTGCTGCTGCTACTACTACTACTACCACTACTACTACTACTACTACTACTACTACTACTACTACTACTACTACTACTACTACTACTACTACTACTACTACTGCTGCTGCTGCTACTACTACTACTACTACTACTACTACTACTACTACTACACCTGCTGCTGCTACTACTACTACTACTACTACTACTACTACTACTACTACTACTACTACTACTACTACTACTACTACTACTACTACTACTACACCTGCTGCTGCTGCTACTACTACTACTACTACTACTACTACTACTACTACTACTACCACCACCACTACTACTACTACTACTACTACTACTACTACTACTACTACTACTACTACTACTACTACTACTACTACTACTACTACTACTACTACTACTACACCTGCTGCTGCTGCTACTACTACTACTACTACTACTACTACTACTACTACTACTACTACTACTACTACTACTACTACTACTACTACTACTACCACTACTACAACTACTACTACTACTACTACTACTACTACTACTACTACCACCACTACTACTACTACTACTACTACTACTACTACTACTACACCTGCTGCTACTACTACTACTACTACTACTACTACTACTACTACCACTACTACAACAACTACTACTACTACTACTACTACCACCACCACTACTACTACTACTACTACTACTACTACTACTACTACTACTACTACTACTACTACTACTACACCTGCTACTACTACTACTACTACTACTACTACTACTACTACTACTACTACTACTACTACTACTACTACTACACCTGTTGCTGCTACTACTACTACTACTACTACTACTACTACTACTACTACTACTACTACTACTACTACTACTACTACTACCACCACCACCACCACCACTACTACTACTACTACTACTACTACTACTACTACTACTACTACTACTACTACTACTACTACTACTACTACTACACCTGCTGCTACTACTACTACTACTA
>JACEFZ010018417.1:0-27550 GCA_014155875.1 Cepaea nemoralis
TACAAATATAATCTCTCTCTCTCTCTCTCTCTCTCTCTCTCTCTCTCTCTCTCTCTCTCTCTCTCTCTCTCTCTCTCTCTCTCTCTCTCTCTCTCTCTCTCTCTCTCTCTCTCTCTCTCACGCCCATACATCCTCATTCATACATACAGCAAGGCATAAACATACACCCCTTCCCATACTCATATAATCGACACATATACCCTTTCACACACGCAAATACACACACACTCACACAGTCGTACATTCACACAGCCACAAACCCACTCACACTTCCTTATGTACACGCACATATACCAACTCACAATCACAAACCCTATATCATGCACTCATTCATCATGGACTTACACTACAAGTATCTAAAGTCGCAGTGCAATCGCCAGATGGCAAGGGACACTTGTAATAGTGAAAGATGATACACACACCAAACATCAATCCAGCGTACAAAAGGTTGTAGCACATGTATGGATTACGCTTAAGTTCAATGCGAGTGTAATAGAATAGGTTGGGTACGAGAGGTGACATACCCAGGTTAGCTGACCTCAACCCGGCAGTGGGTCAGAGAGAGAGAGAGAGACAGAGAGAGAGAGAGAGAGAGAGAGAGAGAGAGAGAGAGAGAGAGAGAGAGAGAGAACAACAACAACAACAACAACAACAAAACTTTATTTTGAAAGGGTTAAGAATTGGGCACGCAGGCCCGTCTAACATTCTGCCATTTTATCACTCTCTTTCATACATTATACCATTCACACGTCATTCAAGGCTAACTGAAAACAGCAACAATATAAAATATATGCATTATAAAGGCATGTTGAAAAAATTAAAAATAAATACTACACGACTCAGTAATAGTAATAACTGGTGTGGTATTTATTAGCTACGTGGAATATACTGGACTACCAAAAGGGGACTGGCTGTTATACTAGGGTTTTATTATATTATTACTTCTATTATTAAGGGGGAAGGTAATCCGTACTGAGATAGTGTTCAAATAATTTGCGATTATATGTATAGGGATTGATGATGTCTTTTATTTCATCTGGAAGATTGTTCCACAGCTGAGCTGCAGAGTACGTTAAGCTTGTTTTGTATAAGTCTATCCTAGGCTTCGGAAGGTGTAATAAATTTAATCGTTTACTGTGTCTAGCATTATATTCAAACAATGGCCAAAGGTAGTTTGGGGCATTCCGATGTAGGATTTTGTGAATTAGTTTGGCCTTATTGAAAAGCAGACGTTTGCGGAGTGGTAGTAACTGAAGGCGTTTATGCAGGCTAGGATTTTCAGTTAAATGTTTGCTATAAATTAATCTCATGGCCCGTTTCTGGAGTGAGTAAAGTCGCTTGGTGCTTGAATTGGAACAACCGTCCCAGATTGTAGAGCAGTAGTCAAAATGTGTCTGTATGTGTGACGTATAGAATATTTTCCTTGTGTCCTCATCAAGGAAATTTTTAATTTTGGAGAGTTGGTAGACTTTTTTCGCTGTTTGTTTAGTGAGCGCTTGAACGTGAGGATTAAAGGTTAGGTTTCTATCAATGATGAGGCCTAATGTTTTGTGCTCAGTTACACTTTCTACTGGCATGTTATCGATGTGAAGTTGAAGTGATCTGTGTGAATTTAGAGTCTGAAGTCTTTGTCTTGTTGTTAATAACATAGATTTTGTTTTAGTGATGTTAATTTGCATACGGTTCGCATAGCTCCACCTAACTACATTATTTAATTCTTGTTGCAAAGACGACTCCAGCAAATTACTGCTTTCAGCGTTTGTATACACTGTACAGTCGTCTGCAAATAGATCGCAGGACGACGAAAGATGCAAAGGTAGATCATTAATATATATGGCGAATAATAGAGGGCCAAGAATAGAGCCTTGCGGTACTCCAGTATTGAAGGTAGTGGTTTGGGACAGAGATTTATTGCATGAAACTACTTGCTTTCTGTTTGACAGAAAAGATGTTATTAGCGTCACAACATTAGGGCCAATTTTCATTGTCTCTAGTTTTTTAATTAAAATGGCATGGTCTATCATATCAAATGCTTTTCTGAAATCGATAAACACAGCTCCACATAGATTGTTGTTATTTATATTATGGTGCCAATTTTCTATCATGTTTGTTAGGGCCGTATGGCAAGAATATTTTGGTCGAAATCCTGATTGACTGTCAACTATAAGCTTGTTGCTATCTAAATACTGTAATGTTACCTTATGGATGTGTTTTTCTAGTGGTTTTGATAGTGATGATAGTAAAGAAATGGGTCTATAATTGTTCGGGAGACCATTGTCCAATGAACCAGATTTAAGGAGAGGATACACTTTAGCGATTTTGAGAGCTGATGGAAAGTGACCTTTGGTGATACACTGATTATATACATAGGTTAGTGATACACAGATCACTGGCGCAGCACAGCGGAGAATCCGACTGCTGATTCCATCTAACCCAGATGAGTTTGTGTTTTTTAGTTTACTGAGGTAAATGAGTACTTCAGTGACTGTCATTAGCGGTATGTCAGAAAGGATATCTCGGGGGCATCTAGTCTGGCAAAACGATGACAGTAAAGATAAGTTGCAAGGAGAATTTGGTATTGTAGCCTTCAACTGATCTATGTCATTCTGAAAAAAGTTACTGAATTGGTCGCATGAAATAGGATTTGATGGTGATGAATTTGAGTAGTTATGCTTGTTTGTCAAGGTGTTAATTGCCTTCCATATGTCCTTACTATTTGTTTTATCCATGACTAAGTTCTTAAAGTAATTTTTCTTTTCTTTTCGTATGGTATATTGAACTTTGTTTCTAAGAGTACGGTATGTGCTGAGATCCCGCTTTTTATGTGCCTTATCTCTGTCTCTCATAATTTCAAGAATTTCCTGGGTGATCCAAGGTGGTTTGACGTGATGTTTTACTCGAACTTCCTTGATTGGCACATGTCTATCAAACACATCAATAAAGATCTTCATCCAGGATTCCAGAGCATCATCTGGGTCTGGAAGCTGATAAACATTGTTTAGAGGTGAACTGAGCAAGTCCTGTAAAAATGCGTTTTGGTTGAAATTTTTGTAGCTTCTGTATTTTACAGTTATGTGTTTATGTTTAGGAGTTTTAATTCCTTTTTTAGACCATGTGCAGCATATTGGGTAATGATCGCTCATTGCACAATTGGGCACTGTGTATTCTATGATGTTGTCCGAGCAAGTTACATAAATGTGATCTATAAGTGTTGAAGATGAGTTTGTTACTCTAGTATCTTATTTTACTATTTGTTGGAAGTTGTATGATGCAATTATATTTCCCCAGATTATATGGGATTTGTTGGTGTCAATGTTAAAGTCTCCGAGTAGTATAATTTCCTTCCCGGAAGCGAAAACCACATCCATCATGGTAGTGAAGTTTTCGTACCAAACGTATCCAGCCCTGGGATTTCGATAGAGGTAGCCAATTATCAGGGGTGTGATGTTTCGAAGTTTTAACTCCAACCAAATACATTCTATTTCGCAAGTTTCAAAGTCTAGCCTACGGTGAACATTTAGTAGATTAGAAACATAGGCTATTATGCCTGTCTCTTGTTTCCTACAGGGATCTCTTCTAAACACTTTGTACCCTTTAATAGAGATGTCCTCATCTGAAATGTTTTCATTTAGTCTACTTTCACTAAGGCCGAATACATGGAAATTTTGATTAAGAATAGAAGATAACTCTGGCAGCTTGTTGAATAAGTTACATATGTTTAAGTGTCCAAAATGTATTCCTGATTTATTGAGCCAATGTTGCCACTTCTCAGACATTTCACACAAGAAGTAAGTGTAAATTAGTCAAAATTAGGTAAAAATACAAGATCATAAAAATACACAATTACATTAATTTGCAAAATACCAGTAATAGAAATCGATATGTAAATTACAATATTATAACGATATAACTAATGAGACCAACAAGTATAGTGCAAATACAGAACAAAAAGAATTAAAGCGTATGAACATACAATTACGTAGCTCGAACTACTTCGCAAGCTATGTAACCAGCTGCTATCAGAAAGAATGAATAAATGACTATACAAGTCAATGTTCCTGTTTAAAGTTGGGTATCTCACACGGAAGATAAAACTCTAAACAGTAAGCAGTTAAAGTTCAAGGAGGAAGCTCTTTTCCTGGTATATTGCGTATAGGGCTCAGTGTTTAATACATATCCTATCTTACAGGTCTGTATTGTAGAGACATCATAAAAGCTTGATTCAGTGCGGCCGGACTAAATTGCATCAAGTGTAGCAGTTCTGGATTCCAATGATGCGGAACCTGTTGTTGTCTGATATGTGACCCATTTTTGGCGTAAAGTTCTGGACCCCAATGATGCGGAACTTCCTGCTGTCTGCTAGGTGGCCCATTTGTGGCGTGAGGGGGATGTGTCAAAGTGGTATTACTGCCGTGTGTGTGTGCCGATATTTGCAAAGCAGGCTCCTTGCAGGGGAGGGCAGGAAAACTATTGAGAGAGCCAATGTACACACACAACACGTATGCACAATTGGAATTACAAATATAACGATAGAACTATGAGTTAAAATACTACAACATTTATTTACTAATCATAAAAATAGACATATGATGGTTTGTACGATGATGATGATGAAATCATATAACATATTGTTATTGATGACAAACATTACATAACTTGTTACTTGAACTATCTGGATCTGTGGTCCAGATCCCCACTCTCCAGTAGACAAAAAAACAGCTTGCCGGTATTCTGACTCCTGTCAGTCCTAGCTCTACCTAGTCATCACTCGTTCTTGAGATCTATAACATAGGTGCTCCTTGTGAGAGCTTGAAAGAAAGTGAAGAATGTGTTATATCTAGTTCTACATCAGCACAATTCTAATTAAAACATATCATAACACAAACATATACAATGACCAGTCTGGCCAAGTTTCTCTTCCAGCTCTACTACGTTCACCATCCTCCTTCTCCCTACTGTCTTTAGTCTGGGACGGGCTTTTCAATTGTCTTACACGCCTGTAATGATTACATTTCTGCCGCCCCATGTCCATGTCGCTAATACAGAAATTCTGTGTCGTACAGCCGCTCCATCCAAAGTTGGTTTAGCAGCTCACATGGTCGGTAATGGTATTATAATAATGCCTGATCATCCTGGCTTACAAGCCGTGACCAGTATCTGTGCCAGGTTTCCATGCATTACCGTGGACGCACGCCCACAATACACTGAGAAGGTTGAGCACCATATACCCTATACCAAGTGTGGGTAATGTCTGTACCATTACACCTCTGCTTCCAACACAATCATTGGCCAATGTGCCAATGCGCAGACAATAGCATAACACTTCATATTTGTAGGTTTGCATATGACAAATCAATATATCAAACATCCAATACACATAAACATATTGATTAAACTAGACATATTATGATACTTTAACATCATAGCATAATGCACTAGTTGGTTTGTATGTATACGAAATGAGATGTATATACACAAAAAGAATATGTACGAAGCATATTCCTAGCATCGTATATTCATATGAAATTACACATACATACATCCAACATATCCGTAAACATTATATTACTTCAAGATGGACATCTATTGATACTCAACATAATAGCATCAGGCATTATTAATGAGTACTAATATTGTATAGCTACAAAATGAGATATACAACAAGTCTAATTGAAGTGACCACACAGACCAGCCATATTTGCTGATCTGCCCGGTTTAATCACCACTTAGTTACTGCTGTGGTAAGAATTAAAGAAATAGTCAGTTGACTATATTCTGTACAACAAATGCACACACCAAAGGCAACTAGGATAGTGTACAAAGAAATGACAAGCATCTACCAAGACACCTAAAAGTATACTTAGACAATGATATTTATTGAAATAACCTATGTCCGATATAGACTGACTAGTTACTAAGAAATAATTCTCCTAGTGAAATCTAGCAGCATAAGAATCATACATATGACTACAAACATTGAGCTGGCTGCCTACCTGTTCTGAAGTCAGACTTAATCTAAAGGGAACAGGTCTATCGTGGGTTTTTATACCTAGCCTAGCAGTAGACACTTATCTCCCAGGAATTCCATTCATAAATTCTTCTTATCTCCCCCTGATGTTAATTGCAATTATCTCCAAGTCTGTCCAGTCATAAAACTTCTTTCTGCATGCACACTAGCCTTCACACCTGTGGGTCTGACAATTATTAGCCCCCTGAGTCTTATCAGTGATTTCACACCTTGCACCTCTAGTCTCTACCAGATGGAGGTCAGCCATCGCGGTTGGGCGATTTCCTAGCTATGCTTATCAGGTGTCATGTCAAGGGAACAATTAGGTTCTCATGGTCAACAGCCAGTTTACAACTCTGTTGGTAAACCAGACTTTTCACTTCTACTGAAATATGCATTTCGTGATCAGGATGGTGGTATATACATTCACTCACGCTCAGATGGCGGCCTCTACAATGCTCAGAGATTGAAGGCCAAGACCAAAATTAGGAGGGTACTGATCAGAGAGTTGCTTTTTGCAGATGATGCTGCAGTTACGACCCACTCTGAGGAAGAATTGCAATGTCTACTATCTGCATTCTCCAATGCTTGTTCTGAATTTGGTTTAACAATTAGCAAAAAGAAGACACAGATTATGTCACAAGGTGCACATGGGGTACCATCAATCTTTATTGACGACGCCGAACTAGAGATAGTAGACCATTTTACATATCTAGGATCGGTGGTAAATAGCAAATTATCCCTAGATCAGGAAATCAACATCCGGATTGGTAAGGCAGCAACAACAATGAACAGGTTAAGAAAAAGAGTCTGGGAGAACAGGAAGCTTACTGCCAAAACGAAAGTCCTTGTCTATCAAGCCTGTGTCCTTAGTACTCTTCTCTATGGCAGTGAAACCTGGACAACTTACTCACACCAAGAGAACAATTTAAACAGCTTTCATATGCGGTGTCTGCGAAGAATTCTTGGTATTAAGTGGCAAGACAAAATCACAAATACTGAAGTATTGGAAAGATCAGGTTGTGTGACAGTTTATTCCATGCTCAGTCTTCGTAGACTTAGATGGATAGGACATCTTAGGAGGATGGATGATGGTAGAATACCAAAGGATATCTTTTTTGGTGAATTACAGATGGGTAAGAGATCTCAGGGTCGGCCTCTACTACGATACAAAGATGTGTGCAAGCGGGACATGATTGATACAGGCATTGATAATGCACATTGGGAGCAAGTCGCCGATGAACGTGTTGCATGGAGGGCAAATATCAGAAATGGAATAAAGTCAAAGGAGAAAATTATTGCAGAAAAGTCACACACCAAGCGTTTGAGACGTAAGATGGTGCATGATGGTGGAAATGACCACGTGTTCACATGCACCCACTGTGAACGGACATTTACAGCGCAAATTGGCCTTATCAGTCACACTCGCTACCGCCATAGTTAAAAGTTATTATGCCTTTTTAAAGCACAAACTATCGTCTGTCAAGACGGCAAGGTGCCAATGATGATGATGGTAAACCAGGTTTGCTTGCGTCATGCCTGGTTGGTTTTAATTACTATTCAGTCCCCTGAGTCTGCCCTCCAGTCTGGCTGGATTGATAACCTCTGGGGGTGACCGGTACTGGTGTCAAATTAACTTCCCAAATAGAAAGCCATTCCTGGTGGTTTGTTTACTTGCAGGTTTTGCAAGCTTACGTCAAGACAGTATAGCTTTGAATATAGAGAAAACAGTTTTGTTCGTCTGTTGATCCTCTACATGGCCCATCAAAAGTGAACCGAAAACTGTTCTGGGAAGTAAAGGCTACAAATTCGTGACAGAGCTTCCCCCTTAAAAAAAAGTTGCTGCCAGAAATCTTTTGTCAAAGCACGCCGTACATCCCAGAATAATGCCTAAGCACTCTCCGTTCTGTATCTGCCTAAAGGTTTCCAATATTCCTTGTGGCAGTGGGTTGTCCTGCATCTGCATAAAGACGTTCCATTTCCATACTCCCAGGATACTTTGGATAGGTTCTTGTACCTGGTTTTTGGTCGGGATTCCATGCAATAGCTTGGTAAAATCCGGTAATTGTCAGGAGGTTGTAATTTTACCCTTCTGGGAAAGATCACAATCAACGGGATTCTTCGGCGCCTCTGGCCAACGGTCTTAGTCCACTCCCTCACGTGATTTAATCCTTTCAGCCGAGGATGTCCCCGTAGTGAAGTCTCGCATAAGCTGGCCACAGCAAAGCTTGTCTCCGTGATTTTCCTCCGTCCTTTATAGATTCTTAACTGATCCATCAATATCTTCCTTTTGAAAGGAATAATGTTACACATCATAGTCACATGATATAAATTCAACTGGCGCTTTCTTCCTTCAAAGTCGGGCGTAACAATCGTCCCTCCTCGGTGTCGCGGTTTCTTCCCCTGATAATCAGTTAATGGGCTGAGTTTCTCTGCATTAGAGTTTCTTGTACAAACCGTGCTAGAAATTGGAAATTTAGTGTGCCAAGTTGTCCTGCTTTGAGAGATAACATAGTTACTCCAGGGCGATAAAGTGGAGTTACTTTTGAATAAAGTATCCACAAATAGCTGATCTACTCCTATCAAATCGACCTGACTGAAGGGTAGATTGAGTCCTAAGAGTGTTGGTTCCAAACCACTCTTGACTTCTGTTACTTCAGGTCCCTGTTGCTGGAATTCCCTGATAACTTCAGCTAATGAGATGATAGGCGTTTCTTCCTCCATCTTGTGCAAAGAATTTTCTTCTTTAGCAACTACAGACAATGTTGTCTGCACAATATCAGAGTCCATATTCTGGCTCATGACAATTCCCTGTGTTTCCTGAGTCTCCGAACTGGTATACTGTGAGATAACAACTGGAAATGTTTCCTGGTCTGGATGTTCCTCTCTGGTCTTCTTTCATGGGCTAAGTCCAGTTGAGGTAAATCCTGTGGTGGGCTGGTGTCTAAACAATCCATCACATTACATAAATCATTTGAAATAATGTCTAGTGTCTTTTCTTGAGCTGCAGCCTCAAAGATCACAAGGGGTTCCGGGTCATCCTTCATCCCACTGTCAGTCAAATCTAATTTCACTTCTTCCTCGTCTGGGCTGAAGGGAATAATAAGGTCGGTTACCTCTCCATCTTCAACCTCTTTAAAAGATGTCATCAGGTCCTCTTCTTCTTAAGTGTCACCCCTCGTTGAAGTAAAATGAGATTCCTAGGAGTCTTGTACTGGCAAACCGTAGTGCAAACAGTTGTCCTCTGGGTAACTGTTAATAGGCAAATTATCTGAACTGATAATTAGTGACTCTTCCCGCGTTGCAGCAGTGAAATTCACCTGGGATTCCGTTTCTTCCTTCCTCCCTATTTCAGTCAGATGTAATTCCACTTCGTGATTCTGTGACCAGAAGGGAATGTGAGAATCGGCTAGGTCTCTGCCTGCGACCTCATTAAAGGTTGCCTTCAGTTCCTCTTTCTCTCGAGTTTCATTTCTCGTAGAAGTTAAGTGGTTTCCCTGAAGGTCCTGTAAAGTTAAACGACTATTGCCGTGGTGCAAACAGTTATCACATTTGTGACTGTTTGAAGTGCCCTTGGCACGTTTTTTCTTCCCTCTTTTCCGTTTAGGACTGGGTCGAATGAGAACCTGTAGTTCCCGGTCAACTAACTCTGATTCTGCGGTGGGTGGCAAAGATGTCCCTTCCTTCCTGGTTGGGTGAGCACCCGTATCTCCTACCTTATGTTCCGCTAGAAAGATTAGCTTCTCCGCATTGACTGTTTCCATATGCGTTTTCTCCATCTTTACTCCTTCAGTTTTGCTACGCTCTTGTGCTTCAAAGAACTCATCATTTTCTTTAAACATAATTTCTTCTTCTTGGTCCCACCATTCTAACTCAGCTATGCTATATGTTTCTAGTTGCTCTCCCTGTAAGCCTTCTCTTATGCCCCACCCTCTCGCGGTCTCTGAGAAATCTGCGCACGCCTTCATGTCCTCTTCGAGATTCCGGTAAAGCAAGACCATAATTGCTAATGACTATATTCAGGTAAGCTCCTATGTTTATATCAAAAATCAGATCTAAGCTAGAATGATAAGAGGTAACTACTGACAGTCTACGCTATCCAATGTGTATAGTTTAGCCTCAGCAGTGAAAGACAACTGAAAATAATATTCAAGTAGTACCTGGCGACAGCAGTGAAGTAAGTGTGAGAGATATACCACACAGTAATCAACAGTAATATTTACGTAAATAAACATTAAAATGCACTGCATACATGTCAAAATAAACATGGCATATATTAGCATAAAATGCAAATCAGTCAAGCAGTTAAATCATCAAACACATCAATGTAAATATGATTAAAGTGTTCACTTATCATTAAATGATGAATGGTAACACTAATCGATAATAATTAAAACAATTACCAATAAATGATAGATAATGGTAGTTTTCTCATAAGTTCTATCTGTTATAAACTTTTAAAAAGTTATATCTATACTCTGTAACTTCCTCAACTAAAATTAGCTACAGCTGATGATAGTCTATTTTGATGACTGAAGATTACAAGAGTTAACTTTTAAAATCGTATGACTAGGGTCTAGTAGAATCACTATGATTACTAGAATCCTTGTTCAGGATCGCGGACTGGTACCCAATCTGTCAGAAGTCGGGGTGCCCCACCGGCTAGATGACAGTATTATTCACTGGCGAGCAACCCCAAATAGTCAGAAACTGACTAGGGACAAAATCTATATGGCTGAACTACAGATTAAGCACTGAATATCCAACGTACAGCTCCAAGTGGCTCGTTACAAAATTGAAGTGAACTGTGCTGAATATTCGCCAAGGAATGGGAAAGAGAAGATTAGCTAGGATAGATTTTAAAGTCTGAATTACAGTTTGCTGACAACTATCCCAGCACAGGTTTTTCTCCCTGACTGCTCCCTTCCTTGGTGTCTAAGTGAACCCCCACCAATGCACACACACAACACGTATGCACAATTGGAATTACAAATATAACGATAGAACTATGAGTTATAATAATACAACATTTATTTACTAATCATAAAAATAGACATATGAGTGTTTGTACAATGATGATGATGAAATCATATAACATATTGTTATTGATGACAAACATTACATAACTTGTTACTTGAACTATCTGGATCTGTGGTCCAGATCCCCACTCTCCAGTAGACAAAAAAACAGCTTGCCGGTATTCTGACTCCTGTCAGTCCTAGCTCTACCTAGTCATCACTCGTTCTTGAGATCTATAACATAGGTGCTCCTTGTGAGAGCTTGAAAGAAAGTGAAGAATGTGTTATATCTAGTTCTACATCAGCACAATCCTAATTAAAACATATCATAACACAAACATATACAATGACCAGTCTGGCCAAGTTTCTCTTCCAGCTCTACTACGTTCACCATCCTCCTTCTCCCTACTGTCTTTAGTCTGGGACGGGCTTTTCAATTGTCTCACACGCCTGTAATGATTACATTTCTGCCGCGCCATGTCCATGTCGCTAATACAGAAATTCTGTGTCGTACAGCCGCTCCATCCAAAGTTGGTTTAGCAGCTCACATGGTCGGTAATGGTATTATAATAATGCCTGATCATCCTGGCTTACAAGCCGTGACCAGTATCTGTGCCAGGTTTCCATGCATTACCGTGGACGCACGCCCACAATACACTGAGAAAGTTTAGCACCATATACCCTATACCAAGTGTGGATAATGTCTGTACCATTACACCTCTACTTCCAACACAATCATTGGCCAATGTGCCAATGCGCAGACAATAGCATAACACTTCATATTGGTAGGTTTGCATATGACAAATCAATATATCAAACATCCAATACACATAAACATATTGATTAAACTAGACATATTATGATACTTTAACATCATAGCATAATGCACTAGTTAGTTTGTATGTATACGAAATGAGATGTATATACACAAAAAGAATATGTACGAAGCATATTCCTAGCATCGTATATTCATATGAAATTACACATACATACATCCAACATATCCGTAGACATTATATTACTTCAAGATGGACATCTAATGATACTCAACATAATAGCATCAGGCATTATTAATGAGTACTAATATTGTATAGCTACAAAATGAGATATACAACAAGTCTAATCGAAGTGACCACACAGACCAGCCATATTTGCTGATCAGCCCGGTTTAATCACCACTTAGTTACTGCTGTGGTAAGAATTAAAGAAATAGTCAGTTGACTATATTCTGTACAACAAATGCACACACCAAAGGCAACTAGGATAGTGTACAAAGAAATGACAAGCATCTACCAAGACACCTAAAAGTATACTTAGACAATGATATTTATTGAAATAACCTATGTCCGATATAGACTGACTAGTTACTAAGAAATAATTTTCCTAGTGAAATCTAGCAGCATAAGAATAATACATATGACTACAAACATTGAGCTGGCTGCCTACCTGTTCTGAAGTCAGACTTAATCTAAAGGGAACAGGTCTATCGTGGGTTTTTGTACCTAGCCTAGCAGTAGACACTTATCTCCCAGGAATTCCATTCATAAATTCTTCTTATCTCCCCCTGACGTTAATTGCAATTATCTCCAAGTCTGTCCAGTCATAAAAATTCTTTCTGCATGCACACTAGCCTTCACACCTGTGGGTCTGACAATTATTAGCCCCCTGAGTCTTATCAGTGATTTCACACCTTGCACCTCTAGTCTCTACCAGATGGAGGTCAGCCATCGCGGTTGGGCGATTTCCTAGCTATGCTTATCAGGTGTCTGCCCTCCAGTCTGGCTGGATTGATAACCTCTGGGGGTGACCGGTACTGGTGTCAAATTAACTTCCCAAATAGAAAGCCATTCCTGGTGGTTTGTTTACTTGCAGGTTTTGCAAGCTTACGTCAAGACAGTATAGCCTTGAATATAGAGAAAACAGTTTTGTTCGTCTGTTGATCCTCTACATGGCCCATCAAAAGTTAACCGAAAATTGTTCTGGGAAGTAAAGGCTGCAAATTCGTGACACGTACCAAGGTAGCTGACCTCAACCCGGCAGTGGGTCAGAGAGAGAGAGAGAGAGAGAGAGAGAGAGAGAGAGAGAGAGACAGACAGACAGACAGACAGACAGATATAAAGAGAGAGTGACAGATAGAGAGACAGAGACTAACAAAGAGAGAGAGTGACAGAGAAGGATAGAGAGAGATAAAGAGAGCGTGCCAGAGGGAGAGAGAGACAGAAAGATAGAGAGAGAGTGACAGAGAGAGAGAGTGACAGAGAGAGATAAAGAGAGAGTGACAGATAGAGAGCAGAGAGAGACAGAGAGTAACACAGAGAGAGTGACAGAGAGAGATAGAGAGAGTGACAGAGAGACAGAGAGAGATAAAGAGTGGGTGCCAGAGGAAGAGAGTGACAGAGAGAGACAGAGAGAGAGACAGAGAGAGAGACATGGAGAGAGAGAGAGAGTGACAGGGAGACACAGAGTCGCACACACACACAGAAAACAAGAGAGAGAGAGAGTGAGAGAGAGAGGAGAGAGAGAGAGATAGATAGATAGAGAGAGAGAGAGAGAGAGAGAGAGAGAGAGAGAGAGAGAGAGAGAGAGAGAGAGAGAGAGAGAGATGAATCTACAGGTGGCAAGTCAAGATATGCAGATTTACGTTTGGACCTTCCAGGTGGCAGAAGACACCCATAGTGAAGTTCCCCTGCACGAGAATGCACCAAAAACATAATGATCTTTTGAGAAAGGACAAGTACAGCAGTGGAGGGATAACGATTCAGAGAAGACAAGTCTAGGATCGCCGTGACGAACACTCAGAGAAGTTTATTCAGTATTGCGAAATGTCTAACCGTACATTTTTTTTTTCCAAAACAAGCTTAGGAACACAAAGATTCACAAAAGGTTGTTCAGTATTGTGAGATGTCTAGTCGCATATGTTTTACACAGATCTTTTCAAGCGGTATTTATAGTACATATCGCTTGTTCATTGTGCGTTTGTCCTTGATCTGATCCTATAAAAGGTCAGATTGATTTATCCACAATAAAGTGTGTGGTCTTTTAGTCGTATTACTTGTGTTTTGCTGCCCTGCTTGTCAAAGTTGTGATGGGGATTATCAGCAGGTTGCTGTTGGCCGGAGACGACGACAACGACGAAAGAGTGTCCATGCTTAGTACCCTTGACCTGTTGTGGCAACATTATTACGCCGCGAGTCACTAGTGACTGAACAGAAACAAATCAAATTACTTCAATCGGCGGTCATGTGGTGATTTGATACTGTTCCAACTGTTGACCTAGATAGAGGGATAACATCACCTGTGAAACATTCATTGTAACATCTGCATATCAATTATCAGAGTGTAAATGATCAGCATGGATAAGAACGCGTGTTTATAAACATCCGATGGGCTGATGTCGAGGTAAGGGGTTCAATCACTACATCGGTCAGTTGGACTAAAATGAGGACCCCTCGTCCTTGACTTGGGGACGTAAATTACAAGTACCTCTGAAGTCGGAGTAGGTTCATCTGCTGGCGAGAGACACTGTTAATAGGAAAAGTTCATCTCATCTCATCTCATCTCATCATGTTCCTCTTGTACCTTGCGGTGTCGAGGTGAAGTATAAACTTCGTGAGAGTGCCCGGTTATGGGCTTCGTATATCGACATTCCCATGGATTCTGTTATTCCCTCAGTCCAACGTTTACGTGGTCGGCCTCTTCCTCTGTTTCCATCTGGTCTGTACATCATTGCTTGTTGTGGCATGCTGTTGACTGGTAGCCTACTTGCATGGCCAAACCATTTGACTTGCTGCTTTCTAATAAAATCTAGAGCAGCTTTAACCCCTACTTTAGTCCTGATTTCTTCATTTCTGATCTTATCTCTTCTTGATACGTTGAGTATTCTTCTCAGGAATCTCATTTCTGTTGTTGTGATTTTTCTTTTCTCTTTTTCTGTCATTGTCCAGGTTTGGCATTGGTAGCACAGAGTTGGTAGGAAGATTGTGTTGTAAAGTGCTTTCTTAGTAGTTATTGATACATGTTTGTTCTTTAGTATTGGTGCCATTTGTCCAATGAGTTGGTTTGCCTTATTGCACCTATTTTCGATCTCGTCTTCTGATCTGCCATTTGATGATATTATACTTCCTAGGTACTTGAAGCTCTTTACTTGTTTCAAGGGATGTTCGTTTAGGTGAATTGTTGCTGTTTGTTCTTCTTTAGTTATAGTCATTACCTCTGTTTTGCTTGTGCTAATTTTCATGTTATGTTCCCTACACATTTCGTTTAGACTATTCATGTGGTCTTGTAATTCAGCTTCTGATTTTGCTATTAGTGCTTGGTCGTCCGCAAACAGGAGTTCTCTAATGGTTAGATTTGAAGATGGTTCTTCTTCTGTGTTCTCGTCATGCGGTATTCTTGCTGTCTCTGCTTGGCTGGTTTCTTTACATATGTTGTCTATATATGTTATGAACAAGAGAGGGGACAGGACACAACCTTGTCGTACTCCAGATCTTATGGTGAAGGGTTCTGAGTGTTCTCCAGTTGCTCTCACTATGCATTCACTGTTGTTGTATAAACTTCTACATAGGTTTGTTAGATGTGTACTCACTACATATTGTTTAAGGATTTCCCACAGCTTGTTTCTATCTACCCTATCAAATGCCTTTTCTTGGTCGACAAAGGCTAAGTAGAGTGTTTCATTGAATTCAATTGATTTTTCTATAAGTTGTCTAAGTTCATCCATACGCAAAATTCAGTCCAGCACTACTAGAAGTAGTATGTATGAACTACGCTTGAGTTCAAAGCGAGCCAGCGCCAAAAAAGAAAAAAAAATAAATAAATAAAAAGAAATAAAAAACAGTGTAGAAGACGCAAACATGCTATATCATGCCAAAATGAGGTGGCCATTCTTCATATCATGCGAAGGTTAAGGCATGAACTATATCCCACTTTTACGATTGACACACGGTCTAAACACACGATGTTACCTTTCCTCTGGAGTAAACTAGGCAGGCCGAGAGAGGGACCATGCTGCATGGGAAAGACATAGTCTGTACAATTCAGCCCAGGCTTTGTGCTATTTCTGAAGACAGTATAACAAACTATCCTCTGTCAAGACGACAAGGTGCCAGTAATACTACACATGCACGCCTGCCGATCTGGTGAGCATCGGTTCGAATCCGCATGGGAGCGGATTTTTCAAATTATCCTGGGCTGCTAGGTCATCACAGCCTAAACAAGGTACCAGGAATTGTCAGGTGAAGTAAAGGCGCCTTGCTTGATACCGACGCTATCAACCACCGAGCGTCGATGTGTCTATAAAACTAGTGTCTAGAATCATATATCCAATGCGTCTTAAAATGACTAAAGGCTGTCAACATTAAGTCCATTACTTTACTCTCAATACGTGACACCGTTTCTGCCTTGGGAACTACTGTTACTGTTACCTGTCTCTCGCGAGCGTTCCAGTTTCTACATATGCAGAATAGACGAGGCTTTTCATAACCACACCCGCTCCACGTGAGGGACACAAACAATGGAGATATCAACACATTCATGCTGGCGGCTTCTTTCTTTGGATTTACATTAGTCGAGTATCCTTTGCAGGACGTCTCAGTCAACTCCACCAGTTTTTGCTATATTGTGATATTTTGGCAAGTCCAGTAAATTGCAATTGCTTTTTGAACAACCCGTAGTCATACCATTGTATAAACACTAGCGCACGGCGGTCTGCTTCCAAATCCCCGAAGCTTTGTTTCGAACACGGTACGCAGGTTTGCGAATTCCGTTCGATCCCATTCGCCGCAGCGCGTACGTCTGAAGGGTCATCATCATCATCGTCACCATCATCATCATTATCAAGTGAAGACGCCAGCTACCGTAGGCGTTCATGGCTCTCCACAGACCTCGGTCTTTGGTGTTCTGGAGCAACTTTGCTGATGATATTCCTCCGTGTCACCGCCTCAATCTATCCAGCATCATTTCTCTTGGTCTGCCTCTCTTCCCCTCGATCTTTCCAGTTGTCACGAAGTTCTCCAGTGCCTCTCTTCTCATCACATGAAATCTGTTTGTCTCTTTCTTATTGTTGTATATACTGTTCTGGTTTCATTAGCCTCTTTGAGGCAATCGTTGTTAGTTACTCTGGCAGTCCAAGGAAGGGTTAGGAAAAAGAAATTTGTGCTACTGATCTATCTGTCTTTTTGGAACCATATCTGTTTAGTTCAGTTTGGTAGTCCTCTTCTACGTTTTTATTGTGAGTTTGTTAGTTAGTTATCTGTTAGAGCATCATCTTTGGACTCCGGACAAATTGAAAGGTGCTCAGATTTCACTCCAATGTATGCATAAGCGACCTACTTCTAACAGTGCCATTTCTGAGTTGGTTGACGAAGTACCTCATTATACTTCCATTTAAATTCCAGTTGAGTTCACTCTTCCCCACGGCCTTAATGTCCAGCATAGTTTCATTTAACTTCCGACACCCCCGCCCCCCTCCCTTTTTTCCCATCCGCACAGTTGTATAGCCCACTAGAAAAGGGTGGCAGCATATCCTTTTCAGGAAGTCACAATCCACCCCATCGTTACTTTTGCTGTTTGTGATTTCTTGGAAGTTTGAATACAGTGGCTTGTAATTGCTTTCTGAGCGACCAGAACTCGTGCCATTCTATGCAAACCAACGAAGGGCGGACTGTATCCGAAGCGTCCGCAGCTGTGCTTCGAACGCGGTATGCGGAATTGCGAACTACACCTTCGCCACAGAGCCGGCTACAGTTCAATGCTAATCCCCATTTTTACTGTTCGCTCATATGGGCATCCCCCCATCCCTTCCCTTCCATTGGGCGGCTAAGCCGATCCCTATCCTTCTGACGTCACTGACCTTTAGCCCATCGACCCGCTTGAACCATACATCCGGTTATGTCCATCCTCAATAAACGGTAAACGCTTAAGATGCATTCAATTAAACAAGGATTCAGATAAGTAGCTCTTTGTATTTTAATGTAGTATTTTTCGTATAGTTGTGTGTCTGTTTGTGTTTGCTTGTTCTGTGCTGGTGAAGGCTTTAGCCGCAACGTCCATTTTTTTTATTGTAATCGTTTACTAGTAAAGCTCACAATCTACTTCTCGGTATTTGGTGATTCATTCATTGCCTCGTCCTACTTGATGTGCCTGTCGCGTCTGGCCATGCCATGTCTAACTACCAAGTCTCTCATTCTGTGCAACGAATTGAATTCACTGGCGTCAAAGTCATCCGCTCTCGACATCTCTCTAAGGGGATTAATCACATTGGCACGATCCATGGTGAGCAGAGCCAGCAAGTTTATCAGCCCGTTTATTTCCCCCAACTCACGCATGTCCCGGAACTAAGATGAAGGTGACTCTTCGGACAGCAGACCGCCACAGCTATTCAATCCACAGCCTATGTACACAAATTTAGTTGCATGCCCTTCACAAGAACCCCAGCAATTTGGCTGTTCGTGGTTCCTGGTCAAGGTTTACGTTCAGTGGTTTACCATTGCTTTCTGAACGACAGGCACAATACGTTTTTCGAAAGAAACCAGCACCACTTTGCTTCGAACCCGGATATACGGGATTACGAATCGCATCCGTAACACCCTTCGCCACGGACACACAGAACCCATCTCGACCTTTCGGATCATGCTCATTGAATCACTTAACTACACAAACGTTGGTATAGTTCTTTGATTCCAGCCATACGAAAGCCTATTTGACTGCCATCTCCCCCATCGACATGCTGATCGTGGACATAGAGAGGGCATCATTGGCTTCTTGTTTGGATCGGGTGGTTGAACGTGTTGGGAATTCCCACGCATTTCTCTGGGAGTTTCAGTAAGTATAGTCTCAGACACCCCGGGTGATCACAGCAGTCGAAATATTCCATACACGATCCGTCAACTACCCGGATTCGAACCTGTCACCTCCAAATGACGACAACGCCTCGCTTTTCTGTGATACCCGTTTTCAACCAAAGTCTTTGTCAATCAATCAATCATGTGCCATGCCGGAAAGCGTGGGCGGTCATAACTCGCCATTTCACTCGATCACCAGTGTCGTGGATCAGCTCAGTGTTCCTGTCTCGTCCATGCCATGTGGCCAAGCCATCCAGGTATTTTCCTCTCGGTCTTCCTCTTGGTCTGTTCCCTTCAATCTTGCCAGTTGTCACTAAGTTCTCCAATCCATTTCTTCTCATAACATGTCCAAAAAATTTTGACTGTCTACGTCTAATTTCTCTAATCAGTTTACGTTGTTCATTTGTCTCCTGTAGTACTTGGTCATTGGTTTTTCTGTCTGTCCATGGTATTCTTTGCATTCTCCTCAGAAACCACATTTCTGCAGCCATCAGATGCTTTTCAGCTTGACTGTTCATTGTCCAAGTTTCACATCCATACAAAAGAACAGGCTCTATGTATCCCCTCAACACTCTTTTTCTCGTTTCAATTGACATCTTTTTATTGGTCAGAATGTTTTTCATCTTGCTAAAGGCTACTTTCGCCATGGCGATTCTTGTTCTAATCTCTTCAAGGCATCTCCCATCAGATGTTATAACTGTTCCAAGATAATTGTACCGATTCACTTGTTGAAGAATATTTCCATTTACTTGTATATTACTTTGAGGCACTTCTTCCTTCCTACTGACGACCATAACCTGAGTCTTTTTACAATTTAATTCTAACCCCAGCTGCTCACTGTGTACAACAACCGCATCTACTAATTGTTGCAGGTCCTGCGGATTGTCTGCAATTAATACTGTATCATCTGCATATCTAATGTTATTGATGTTTCGTCCTCCAATGCTGATTCCATTTATATCCTCTACATTTCTGAAAATATTTTCACTGTACAGGGAAAAAAGATCTGGAGACATTACACATCCCTGCCTAACACCTCTCTTAATTGGCTGATACTGTCCCACTTCATTATCAATCCTTATTGCAGCTTGTTGTTTCCAATATATGTTTTTTATAAGTCTAATGTCTTTCCCATCAATTTGTAGATCTGCTAGCATATCCACCATGCTGACATGTCTAACGCTATCAAAAGCCTTTGTATAGTCGATAAAGCAAAGATGTATATCCTTGTTTACTTCTATAGCACGTTCAATAACTGTTCGCAGCATATACACAGCATTTACTGTACCCTTTCCTTCTACAAACCCGCATTGTTCTTCCCCTATTTCAGGTTGTATCTTCTTCCTCATTCTTTGCATGATAATTCTTAGCACAATCTTTGTGATGTGACTCATTATACTAATTGTTCTGTGTTGATCACATTCCAAGGTTCCTGATTTCTTTGGGATTGCAATAAATATAGAGTTACATAAATCAGGAGGTATATCTCCAGTATCATATAATGTGTTCAGCAGTCTGGTGACTTGCTCTAGTCCAAATTCTTCTAAAGCTTTAATCATTTCTGTTGTGATGTTATCTGCACCGGGGGCCTTGCCAGCTTTCATATGCTTAAGAACATTTCGAACCTCCATCTCCAAAATTGGCGGTCCTTCATTATTAAATCTAATATCATACTGTTCGTCTCTGTTATCATCATAAAGTTGTTTCACATAATCTGTCCATACCTGTAGAATCTGGTCTTTTTCTATTATGATTTTGCCATCTTCAGTTTTTAGACACCCTGTTGATGTACTTGTTCTTTTATTAGTAAGTTCCTGAATTCTTTTCTGCACTAATTTGGTGTTTTGACTGTTGTGTTGACTTTTAATTTCTGAGCACTTTTCCTCAAGCCATTTTTCTTTTGCCTCCTTACATAATGTTCTGACTTGTCTGTGAATTTCTTCATATTTGACAGAATTATTTTTGTTGAGTCTTCTTGTTTCCATGAGGTGTAAAATGTCTGCAGTCATCCATTTCTTACGACTCACCTTATTTAATTTTGGAATAGTTGTTTCTGCAGCCACATTGATTGTCAATGGGGCAACAAAAACCAAACTACTAAAACACGGATAAAACAAATGGATACTTATCTTTTCATTTAGTTTCATATCCTTTACAGGACTTAGCAATCAATCCCAGCATTTTTGGGCTGGTTGTGATCTTTTTGGCAAGCTTATGTTCAGTAGTTTGCCATTGCTTTCTGAATTATCTACACTCATATCTATATCTATAAAACAAAGTGTATGTATATGTGTATGTATATATGTATGTATGTAAATATGTATGTCCTTTATTTGTTCGCGAACGGCCCATCCGATTGAGATGAAATTTTCTACACGCCTTCCTTTCATTCCAGAGCTGTCAACTGTCATAGTTTTTTTTTCTTCTTCCTCCTCCTCCCTCCTCCCCCTCCCAAAATACGTACGTAAATATATGATGATGATGATGAAAGAATCCCCGAACCAAAACGCTAGGGAAAGGGAAGAAAATGACGTGACTACACAGAATCGTCACACGGCAATCATCATCATCAAGTGCCGTGCCGGCTGGCGTAGGCGTTCATGGCTCTCTGTAGATCTCAGTCTTTGTTTTTTTTAATCAACTCTGCTGCTGATATTCCTCCATGCCACGGCAATATCAATAACAATTCATCTTTTTATGTGTAAGGAAGTTATCTACAGTCGTGTAGAAGGGAAGAACTAGACGAGTATGAATTCGGAATGGCGAACTCTCTCCCCCTCTCTTCTCCTCCCTCTACCTCCTCCCTCCACCCTTCTCCTCTTCCTCCTCCCTCTCATCCCTCTCCCTCCTCCCTCCTCCTTCTCCCTCTTCCTTCTCCCTCTTCCTCTCCCCTCCTCCTCCATCCTCCTCCCTCCGCCTCCTCCCCCCTCCTCCCTCATCTTCCCTCCTCCTCCCTCTCCCTCCTCATCCCTCCTCCTCCTGCCTCCCTCCTCCTCCTCCTGCCTCCTTCTCCCTCATCATCCTCCCTCCTCCTTCTCCCTTCTTCTCCCTCTTCCCTCTTCCTCCTCCTACCTCCTCCCTCCTCCTCCCTCCACCCTCCTCCTCCCTTCTCCTCCTCTTCCTCCTCCCTTTCCTTCCTCCTCCTCCTCCCTCTACCTCCTCCTCCCCCTACCTCTTTCCTCCTCCCTCCTCCTCCTCTTCCACCTCCCTTTCCTTCCTCCCCTCCTCATTCTCCCTCCTTCCTCTCCCTCCTTACTCCTCCTCCTTCCTTCTTCTCCCTCTGCCTCCTCCCTCCTCCTCTCCCCTCCTCCTCCCTCCTCCTCCTTCTCCTCATCCCTCCTTCTCCCTTCTTCTCCTCCTCTCCCCTCCTCCTCCTACCCTCTTCCTCTTCCCCTCCTCCCTCTCCCTCCTCCATCCTCCTCCTCCCTCTTCCTCCTCCTCCCTCTTCCTCCTCCTTCCTCTTCCTCCTCCTCCTCCCTCTTCCTCCCTCTCCCTCCTCCATCCTCCTCCCTCTTCCTCCTCCTTCTTCCTCCTCCTTCCTCCTCCTCCCTCCTCCTCCTCCTCCTCCTACCTCCTCCCTCCTCCTCCTCTCTCCTCCTCCCTCCTCCCTTTTCCTCCCTCCTCCCCCTCCCTCTACCTCCTCCCTCCTCCTCTCCACTCTTCCTCCTACCCTCTTCCTCTTTCCCTCCCCCTCCTCCCTATCCATCCTTCTCCCTCCTCCTCCTCCTCCTCCCTCCTCCACCTCCTCCTTCCTCCTTCTCCCTCTCCTCCTCCTCACTCCTCCTCCTCCCTCTACCTCCTCCCTCCTCCTCCCTTCACATTCCTCCTCCTCCCCTCTTCCTCCTCCTCCCTCCTCCTCATCCCTCCTCCTCCCTTCTCCTCCTCCCTCCTCCTCCTCCCTCTACATCCTCCTCCCTTCACATTCCTCCTCCTCCCTCTTCCTCCTCTTCCTCATCCCTCCTTCTTCCTCCCTCCTCCTCCCTCCTGCCCCTCCTCCTTCCTCCTCCTCCCTCTCCGCCTCCTTCCTCCTCCTCCTCCCTCCTCCTCCCTCTACCTCCTCCTCCTCCCTCCTCCTCCCTCTACCTCCTCCCCCCTCCTCCCTTCACATTCCTCCTCCTCCCTCTTCCTCCTCCTCCCTCCTCCTCTCTCCGCCTCCCTCCTCTTCCTACTCCCTCTACCTCCTCCCTCCTCCTCCCTTCACATTCCTCCTCCTCCCTACTCCTCCTCCCCTCCTCCTCTTCCCTTTTCCTCCTCCCCTTCCTTCTCCTCCTTCTCCCTCCTCCTTCTCCCTCTTCCTCCTCCCTCTTCCTTCTCCCTCCGCCTCCTCCCTCCTCCTACTCTCTCCTCCTCCCTCCTCCTCCTTCTACCTCCTCCTCCCTCTCCTCCTCCTGCTCCCTTCTCCTCCTGCGTTCTCCTCCTCCCTCCTTCTCCCTCCTCCTCCCTCTTCCTCCTCCCTCCTCCTCGCCTCCTCCTCCACCCTCCTCCTCCCTCCTCCTCCTAATCCCTCCTCCTCCCTCCTATTCCTCCCTACTCCTCCTGTCTCCTCCCTCCTCCTCCCTCCTCTTCCCTCCTCCACCTCCCTCTTCCTCCTCCCTCCTACATTTACCCAAGACAGACAGACAGTCAGACAGATAGTCGGGAACGGGATCTTATATGACTACTTATATGAATTAAATGAGATGCTCTCCACCATGGGCTGGGCCGGGTCAGACAGACAGATAGATAGATAGATAGACAGACAGACAGACAGACAGACAGACAGACAGACAGACAGACAGTCGGGAACGGGAACTTATATGACTACTTATATGAATTAAATGAGATGCTCCCCACCAGGAGTTGGGCGATGCCGGGCCGGGTCAGACAGACAGACAGATAGATAGTCGGAACGGGAACTTATATGACTACTTATATGAATTAAATGAGATGCTCCCCATCAGGGTCTGGGCGAAGACGGGCCGGGTCAGACAGACAGACAGACAGACAGATAGACAGACAGACAGACAGACAGACAGATAGTCGGTAACGGGAACGAGAACTTATATGACTACTTATATGAATTAAATGAGATGCTTCCCACCAGAGTCTGGGCGAAGCCGGGCCGGGTCAGCTAGTCATTGTATAAAAACCAAAGCAATACGGTCTGCTGTCAAATCGCCCGCGGCTGTGTTTCGAATCCGGTATGGGGGATTACAAATTTCATCCGTAACGCCTTTCGCTGCAGAGCGAGCACATATTCTCATAGCACATGTTTATAAGGGGCGTGCAAATAGAACACACAATCATGTTAGGGAATTCCATAAAAGGATCTTCGCACATTCACAGAGTGTACAGTATCTTTAATGGCAATCCATTTTTTTTTTCTGGGCCATCCTCTTGTTCTTGTTATGATGTGACTCGGGATCTGAAAGTGATCCGGACAACACAAAGACTGGGGATCTGAAAGTGATCCGGACAACACAAAGACTGGGGATCTCAAAGTGATCCGGACAACACAAAGACTGGGGATCTGAAAGTGATCCGGACAACACAAAGACTGGGGATATGAAAGTGATCCGGTCAACACAAACACTAGGCATGCCGGATGGATGGTCAACGGTTCGAATTCCCCTCAAGGCGGATTTTTTGTTTTTTGTTTCAATGGCCCGGGCTCTCATTTCACACAGCTACAATGTTCACACAGCCTACAATGTTCACACAGCCCATAATGTTCACACAGCCTATAATGTTCACACAGCCTACTATGTTCACACAGCCCAAATGTTCACACAGCCTATAATGTTCACACAGCCTATAATGTTCACACAGCCTACAATGTTCACACAGCCTAAATGTTCACACAGCCTACAATTTTCACACAGCCCAAATGTTCACACAGCCTATAATGTTCACACAGCCTACAATATTCACACAGCCTACAATGTTCACACAGCCTAAATGTTCACACAGCCTACAATGTTCACACAGCCCAAATGTTCACACAGCCTATAATATTCACACAGCCTACAATGTTCACGCACCCTACAATATTCACACAGCCTACAATGTTCACACAGACTACAATGTTCACACAGCCTACAATGTTCACACAACCTACAATGTTCACACAGCCTACAATGGGAACCAGGAAATTACTAAGGAAGTAAAGGTGCCACCTGCGATGTTGACCACATCCGCCATTGATGGCCACGTGGTCTATACCAATATTGCACTGGCACTACATGAGCAATGCGCGTAAACAAACCTTCACATGACGTCACAGTCAACCCCGCATTTAATTGACCGTTTGCGATTTCTTGGCAAGTTTACATTAAGTTGTTTGCCATTTCTTTCTGAACGACAGGAACTTATACCATTGTACGAATATCAATGCAAGGTAGTCTGCTTCCAAATCGCCTGCAGATGTGTTTTGAATGACGTATTCGGGATTTCGAATCGCATTCGTAATCCGTTCACCACAGCGCAGTCAGGCGTAAAATATGGTCTTTGCCTGTCATCTTTTGTTTCGTGTTTCTTACACCGTGCAAGCCTATAGTGGGACAGTCATTTGTAATCGCTTTTGCGCATGCGTAAACTGCTCGATCCTCACGACTCCTATATGGGGTATTACCTAAGAGCCAGTTTGCGCTTTGAAATACAATTCCTGTTACTTCATGACCTTCCGTCGTACTTGAGCACCAAAGGGAGAGTAAAGAATTATAACACGTTAGACCTGTTCATGTCGTAAGAGGATCTGAAGAGGGTTGGTCTGAGATTGGCCATCAAACACCGTAGACAACATAGGCCATCAGTCACCCATCCATGAACTGGACTACAGTGGGTTTGGCATGCGTGGCTGTGAGTCTAAACTCCTAGGTGTCGAAGAAGAAGAAGAAGAAAGAAAGAAAGAAAGAAAGAAAGAAAGAAAGAAAGAAAGAAAGAAAGAAAGACCAGAAGACTTACACCAGATAAATATTTTGCGCCATCTTGTGCCGCACTAAATTGTTCTGAAGTACGAGAATGTAACATTTTCCTCACACACTCTATACTGACTACATTCATGAACCCTTGTCAGAATGTAAGAGAGATGATGATTAATACGTTTCTGGAACTATAGCATTGTCTAACCTCAGGCAGGACAGTCTGTCAAAGAAGGATAATCTCCACGCTGCAACAAAGGCTGGTATTACATCTAGTCTCTCTATCTTTGTTTTTCAACGCCCACAGAAAGATTTTGCAGCTTGTATGGGATTTTCTAAGTAAAAGACTGCCATCATGGCCTGTTGTCGTTTCTTGCTTATTTCCCCGCTTCTCAAAATCCGGACCGACCCGCGTCTTCCTCATAATACACTGGATCATGTCGCAGGCTCCCAGGTTTCGAAATATGCCGCAGAGTCGGTGGCGAGAGATCACTCTCTAAAATACAGCGGCTCCATCTGTTCGCTAGTCTTTGTTTAACTATCAAGATATAAACTAATATCTGCGTTTAGGTAAACATTTTTCTTACCTGTCTTCTTTTGTTTAAATCACAAAAGACAATAATACTCTATTTTCTAAACAAGAGAAAGTACAAGACACATTCATCCGCAGTGTTCGGATATTACTACGCGCGGCCGATGTGGGGTGAATTGTGTGCCGAAGTAAAGAGTTTGCAGAATTAAAGAGTTCTGTATTCTCAAATCTTAATTAATCTTTGTCGTTCCACAATTTTAAATGATTGTCTGCAGGTAAGTACTTAATGATTATATTTTATTTTGTGTATATTTATGTATATAGTTTTAATATATGAATTTTAAGTATACCACAAACCACTTTCAGTGACTCCCATTTTTTTTGGGCCCAGAAACTGGACGACACATTTAGAAGCTAGTAAAGAGTTGTTATTTATTATTTTAATATTAAGCAAAGGTTAACTCACTTTACAGATTAATTTATAAAATTGATTAAATAATTTCAACACAAATGAAATGAGATGTTGACGCCAACGCTCATCGTCTCGCCAAGTGCGGGAAAGAGTGGCTGTCTATCCCTGGGTGTTCGCGGGCCTACACAATGCGATCTCCCTATCACACCACAGACCTCTCCCTATCACATTACAGACCTCTCCCTGTCACATCACAGACCTCTCCCTGTCACATCACAGACCTCTCCCTGTCACATCACAGACCTCTCCCTATCACATCACAGACCTCTCCCGGTCACATCACAGACCTCTCCCTATCCCATCACAGACCTCTCCCTGTCACATCACAGACCTCTCCCTATAACATCACAGACCTCTCCCTTGTCACATCACAGACCTCTCCCTGTCACATCACAGACCTCTCCCTATCACATCACAGACCTCTCCCGGTCACATCACAGACCTCTCCCTATCCCATCACAGACCTCTCCCTGTCACATCACAGACCTCTCCCTGTCACATCACAGACCTCTCCCTATCACATCACAGACCTCTCCCTGTCACATCACAGACCTCGCTCTATCACATCACAGACATCTCCCTATCACATCACAGACCTCTCCCTATCACATCACAGACCTCTCCCTATCACATCACAGACCTCTCCCTATCACATCACAGACCTCTCCCTATCACATCACAGACCTCTCCCTATCACATCACAGACCTCTCCCTATCACATCACAGACCTCTCCCTATCACATCACAGACCTCTCCCTATCACATCACAGACCTCGTCATC